>SNQJ01S0095934.1:0-15606 GCA_010110895.2 Picea sitchensis
TTTGTTAATGTGTGATTGGTGATTAGAGATAAGGAAACTATTTTTCTTTCCATCATTTTATTGCATGTATGTTCTCTTCTCATAAATTGTATCTCAATCAATAATTAGAATGCTAACAAGTTGATGTATTAGTACTAGGCTTGTCATAGGTGTAAGAATCGGTGTCTACATGATTGAGCATGAGGGTTATCCCAAGCTCGGCTTTCTTCAATAGTTAATAATTTCCCCTTTGTTACCCAACTGGTTTATACCAACATTTATCTTGTATTGGTCCCACCTATAAGAAAAAATACAAAAAAGAGAACGTTCAAACTAAAGGAGGAGATTTCACAAGAAGACATCCTGTCAATCACTACGTAAATCTCATCGATTAATTGGTCGGATCGCAACATTTGGAGAAACATTCCACCATTAAATGTTGCAGAGTCTAACTGGGCCTCATTGGCAGGTTTGGTTCCTATTGTTGAGTTAAAGGGATTTAGGACCCCTCAATAGAATGATATGAAAAAAAATGAAACACAGTTCGTGATGTGGGCATGATGTGGAATGATGATGTGTCATTGTACAATTGATGACTTGGAAATGATTCAATGGACACATACAATGATGTGGCAATGTACAGTAATGTCATTGTGGAAAAATGAGTGCAAAAGGTGATATGACATGCGAACGTTTCTCGATGATTGGATGCCCGATGTGGCATGGAAAATAAAAATAATGATGTGTTGACGATTGAATGGTAATGTGGTATACATAAATTTCACATGATGAGGAAATCAGTGAAACCATAATGAATGGATGAGGCACAAATTAATATTTTTCAATGGTTTAGATTTACTCGCTCTCATGAACATATGAGAGGATTGGTCTCCCAAGAAAACACTCATTGACCATCAGAGAGAAACGTTGTGTGAAAAAATTAGAAAGCTAAATGATATAGCAGATGCCCGATGAGCTCATCATCGTTGACTAGCATGAGAAAAGATCAACTATAATAATTCACCAAAAAACCCTTGACCACCAAATAGTTATCCGTACAATGGTGATTTGTGCAATGTTGCATGTAGTTGACGTGGTGAGACAAGTTGAATATGATGTGGAGATAAAGTAACATGGAGAATTATGTCACATACTGACATGTGTAACCTAGTCATCGAAATAAACACTACTTGGTGGTAAACATCAACGATCGCGTTTTTCCCTTATACATGATCGACGAATAAGATTGATTTCTTGGTTCTCATAATTCATCATCATCGGGAGAACTCTACCTGTTTCGTGCTTTACTTACATGGATTTTTTTCGACACTGATGGTTTATCAATGATCGGTGGAATCCTTTGACTTCTAAAAATGCTAACACATTCCGCCGATGACCAATGGGTTATTGTCGATAGGTGGAATTTGTTCCACTCCTAAATGTGCATGGATTTCCCTCGATATTGATCATAAAAAATTCTTTTAGACTTCTTTCTCCCCATCCCTCGATGTGTTCATAGGTTTTTTTTGGAAAAGGTTGTGATTATCTCGTTTTTCAATTCTTTCTTTTGTTTTTCTTTCTTGATGCAAAACAGGAGAAGTTTTTTTATTTTCTTGATATTTTAAATGCAAAAAAAAAGAAGGAAAAATGCATAAATTTAACAAATGATAAATGTACAGCCTATGTAAATCCAAAAGAAGAAGGTGTAAAATAATTAAAAGGAAAAGTGGTAACCAAAAGTTGAAAGTTTTAAGGGTGTATTGAGGACTCAAAAAATGGCAATTCACTAGGTGAAACCAAAATCTCTTCTTATACCTTCAATCAGTACCAAACAATTTGAAGTAATACATACATAAAATAGTAAGAGAAAACAAAAACCACCCATAGATCCCTCTATATGTAATTTATAAATCATTCTTTACCTTGTCATGGGGTTTTGATTTTGACCAAAAACAAAAGATAATTCCTTTTGATCACTAATCTGGATTTTGAGTAAGAAACCAAATTAGATCTTACTTCTAGTATTAGGGTATTATTTTGTATAATATCTAAGTAACCTTATCACTCGTCTAGTGTTGCTTCGCTGTTGGAAAGCATCCATAGCCCCGATGGAGTCACCATGATATCACAGACCTTTCTCCACTACTAGCGAGTGTCGATAGCCCCGATAGAGATATCTACATTCCCTCCTTGACATCATGATTCCCTTTTTAGTTATTTTCCTACCTCATCACTTATTTATTTTATTGTTATAATGAAAATCATATTTACCCATTACTGGATATTTTTTGTGATGAGGATTTCTTGTGGGATATGTATTTGAGTCTAGGAGGATGACATCTATTAGTGAAGAGATGAATTAGGCCCCTAGGCTTTAAATCTTACCCATTCTAAAAGAAGCAATACATTCATCAATTTCTCATTCATCATTTAGATCAATATTTATAGAGTATATGAATTTTTTGATCTTTTCATGTTTGATAATAGTAATTCCCACCATCGACAAAGAACTGTATTTTTTCCAAGTCATGTATAAACGAAACTATAAGTACTTCATGACTCCTACTCCTGCTCACTGTAATCTTACTTTACTTTTTATATTAAAAACAAATAAGGTTCTTTAGTAGATAACTAGAATGTCATGTTCCGCAGACCAGAGGATGAAAACTCAACATCCACTAAAAATGATTTATGGAAAAACAAAAACAAAATAAAACATGCAAAGTAGGAATCATGAAAATCAACTATGAAAATAAAAATGAAATCTTGCAACAATAAAAAAGAAAAAATAACTAAACTTAAGTAAAACTAACTAAACGTGAAATCAGAACATAACTAAAATCAATTCTAAGGTGAATGCTTGAAATAATGAAAAAATAAAAATCCTATGTAAAAAAATTGAAAATCATAACCAAATTATAATATGATGGCTTTTATTCAAGAAACCAAAATTGGGCAAACATCTTATTCAAAAAATAGAAATAAAAACAAAAATAAAACTAAGTTACTCTTACCCTAACCTGCAATGGCTCAACCAATACTATGTGAAATCATAAATCCAATGTAACCATTTAATTACCTCACTATTAATCACGCTATCAAGGAACTGTGTAGGTTTGTGCAGTTGAGGCATAAGGTATTGTTTGATTGAAAGAATTAAAATGTTATACAATTGTTTCAAAACAAAAAGTGATGTACACTTATTGGTTTGAGAAAATTTATTGGCAAAAGATAATTCCAAGAAGTCTCCAATGATATATTTAAAACCTTTTTGGAAATGATGGAGTATTAAAAAGGAATGCAAATATAACTGATTTACTTTCTCATGGAGATTAGTTTTCAATTCCAAAATAAATCCAACTGACAATTCTTCTTGGTTCAACTTGTTTCTTCTGCCATTATGTATGATGATGGGGTGGATTTCTATTATTTACCCTCCATGATGAGATGGAAATTATGTTGGTACTCCTTGCTCTATGTTTTCAAAAATATAATCATTTTCAGGTTGAATTAGTTCCATGCATGATATATCAAATCTCAAATTGAATTCCTGCAAAGAAACATTATCATAAAAAATAGGACTATCATAATCAAACTTTGTTTCCTTATTTTCAAGAAATTTTGATTGCAAGGAATTATCAAAATGCTACGCACTAAATTGACATCTACTCTTATCGTATGTTTGATCAATCCATGTTTGGAAATATTCCTACTTTCCTGCATCACTCTTTATTTTATTTCCAAAAGAAGGGTCAACTATATGACAATATGATGAATCAAATAAATCTGAGTAGAGTTCATAAAAGTTTTCAAATTCTGAAATTGACTTGATTTGTTCAGCCAGATAATTTTCACAAACAAAAAAATATTGATTATTCTTTTGATCTTTAGTTGATATAACCTGTTTGGTCTATTCACTTTTAATTTCTAATGTAAATTTACTTGTTTCAATGAAAGACTATAGTTCAAAAATTATGTCTTTTTAATTCTCTTCCCACTGTTCATGATCATCATTGGAACATACTGACTCTATTTCCTTGGATGTTAAATAATTGATCAAATTTAAAGCAACATTGGAAATTGAGTTGTCATTAAAAACTAGTTTGGAATCATCCTTTAAAATACCATCTTCAAAATGTTCTTTGAAATCAGATTGTTAAAAACAAGAGACCTGAAGATTAACATGAGATATTTCAGTAATTGGAATAATTTATTCATGTTGTGGAAAGGCTGAAATTTTGTTATGCAAATCTGGATCAAAATCCTGAAAAATAACTTCTTACAAGTTAGAGGTGTTTGCAATTTCCATATTGTCTTTTTCTATAACATTTCCCAAGTTAATGAATTCCACATCATTAGTTTCAATAAGGGGAAAACATTTTCTTTCTTGTGATTCCACTTCTTCTAATGGTAGTTGTAATGAATCTGTCTCAAGAAATAGTGAGAATGCAATATCATGTGGGAAACAATCAAGACGATGCAAATTTTCCTTGTTTTTTGAGAGTACACCATCATCTTTAGGGAAAAAGAGAAGGTATGTAAACTAATCAAGGATTTGTTGGATGGGAGGTCTATTATTTTCAGAAAACCTACAACAAATTTGCATGAATCTTTGACGGAAATCATCTAGAGGTTGATTTATTTTCCTACGAATTTCTACCAGATCATTAAGATCTTCATAGTCATTGTCTTCTTGATTACCTTGTTCATGACATGATTATATAAGAAATTCTAGTGGAGGATACTCTTGATAATTTGTATCCTTGTCATTACTCATTAATGAATTTTCCTCTTCAGGAAAGGAAAATAAATAGGAACACAAGGTAATAAATTCAGATATAGAGGGTTTGTCACTTTCAAAAAATCTATCATAAATCGATACACCCATTAATAAAAAATTATCAAAAGATTCATCTTTCATTTTCCATTTTTTATTAAGTTTAACACATATCTCATCATAGTCATAGTTATAATTGTTCCTTCCAATGTGAGAGTAAATAATCTACATAGTTCAACATCTTGAAAACCGTTATATTGTTACATGTAAGATTAAATTCACTAAGATGCCTACATGCAGGGGTCTTCTTTTCACCATCAAATTTTATTTCAAACAAGAGATATACTGTATTTTTTGGGATACCATGCAATGGTCTTAGGAGACTAAAAGCATGGTCCCGTGCATGAATATGGATAGGAGCCATGGGTTGTTAATACATTTTATAAGGATAGCTCCACATGGGATGACTTGTCATCTAGACCCTCCTTCTAGTGCCAATTCTATTGAGGGGCCTTTACTCCCTTTGTCTCAACAGTAAGAATCACACCCAAAGATGAGGCCCAATTAGATTATTCTCTGTTTAAAGTAGCGTGATTCTGTGGATTGATAGTCCGAAAAGTTTCGATGGGCTTTAAAAGTTACTCAGTTTCACTCATTTTATTGTTTTTTTGTTTTGTTTTAAGTATATCTACTATTGTAAATGAGGAAACTAAAGAATTTGGAGAAATCTATGTTGAGGATAAATTGTGGCAACAATCAATGAAAACTATCCGAGACTTTAGATTCCTGAAGAAAGAATTCCACTAAGAATATATTATTCATTAGATAATATCTAGGAAATAATAACTAATT
The DNA here is from genome assembly GCA_010110895.2 of Picea sitchensis. Lineage (NCBI taxonomy): Eukaryota > Viridiplantae > Streptophyta > Pinopsida > Pinales > Pinaceae > Picea > Picea sitchensis. The sequence continues at coordinate 5,609 of SNQJ01S0095934.1, forward strand.
AATGGCAGAAAGAGATAACATTTAATTGCAAGATATTCTGAAATAATTCAACCATATCCCAGATAACATAAAAGAATATTATCAAATAAAGAAAATAGCGGTTTATCGTAAGTATCCAACAATTCATTCAACCAACCAAGATAGCTTAAAAGTATTGAAATTATTACTAGAGTCCTGTAGTATTTAATCAATTGTAGAATAATAAACAATAATGAATAAACACACAAAGATTAAGCAAACCACAATGTCTTGACTCCAAAGAGTTTTTGAATTCAACCTTGATATAATTATTCAGTTACTTTCCACTTGAAATCCATCCAGAGATAAAAAATATCTTGAAAATAGTTCCATATATCAAAGACCCCTTACTAAGAGGTTGATCTCAGTATTTATAAGATAAAAACTAATTTAATTATGAAATGAAAATAAAATTGACTTGATTAAAAGTCATGCCAATTTTCTCATGTAATTTGTATCTTCAGTAAACAAAAGTCTTGATGAATCATCCATGCGAAAATCCATGCATTTAGCCATATTTTCAATTAACTGTTGACTTCAATTTATGCATGTTATTCCTCATAAATCTTTCCTTGATTAAATAATTCAACTTGTTGGCCTTTCTTTAGCAACCTCATGCATGCATCTATAATTTTATTTTTCATTTATTTTAGCCACATTGAACTTTGGTTGAGTTGTTCTTGAATCTTTGTGTTAGGTACCTAACCTCCCTAACCCCTCACGTAGGTAGAATAATATAATTCCATGTAATAAAGGAAAATATTAATAAGGCCTAGCAATAAAGAAGAAAAAGTCAAATGTAAGAAGACCTAATAGAAGCCTCCTCTTCAAGAAGGATCTTCCTCTAGATTGTTCTTTTGGATAGATAAATTTAGTATAAATAGGAGTAGAGGATATGGGAATTTTTGTCTTGAGAATTATTATAATAGAACATTTCTCTATTGGAGGTTGACCCCTCGAAGAGGCAAGTGAACATTGTTTCCTACCAATAAAGGTATTATTTTGGTTTTGTGGCTTCATCTATTGTGTTGTTCCATTGTTATTCTTTGCAATATCTATGTTTCATGCTATTATAATAGATCTGATACCTTACAAGTGGTATTAGAGCACTTTCCTTGGCAACAAATTGTGGGTTAATGTTTTTTAGGATAGAGACGTATTCCGACATCTTAAAGCTACAAAGATCTATCGTTCAACACATAAATCCACGGAAGGGGAAACATACACACAGGAACTACAAGTGGTACTTAAGCACATAGTGTTGGACACCCTTGTAACCCTTGTTGGTACCCCTTTGAGTGGTATCCCATCAGACAACACTTGAATACGGATCAACCTATATCTCCTGAAGCCCTTCGTAGATAAACCGATCATCCACCTGGCTTCTATAGTTCCACTGAGAATAAAACTCGAGAATATACTCTATAGTACCTGGGACCTATCCCATTGGATTCTTTTCTTCTCCCTGATTCTAGTGATACCTATCATTTTTGACACAATTTTTTTTTGGTCCTGATCCCTTGTGTCCCCCCTATCCCATTTTCCTGACCATTTTTCCAAATGGCCAACACTTGAGCCCAATAACTCAATACATTGGTTCCTGAAAACCTCCAGAACAAAGACTACATTAAGAATATCAAAGCCAACCTTAGCTCAATCAATTATTCTATTAAAACCCTCCAGGACCAATGTGTCGACATAAAAGACCTCAAATACCTCAAAGACATCAAAGCCACACTTAAACACATCATGGGGCATTCCATCCTACTAGGATGACCACGAATATTCCCATTACCAAGTTCCTCATACTACCCACTTTTATCCAGACCTCTGCCCTCCCAGAACTGAGGTGAACAAATTTGATGGATCAGATCCAACAAGCTAGGTAACCCAAATGGAACATTATTTTTCATTGCATGGAATTGTTGATGATTTATCCAATCTTCTCTATGGTATCCTCCATCTGGATCTGTAATGATGGAAATGGCGACAATGGTGAAAAAAGGCCCGCCAAGGGTATGTTGCTTGGACATAGTTTGTGGCAGAGCTTTATGATTTATTTGACTTAGACACCCACCATTTAGGTCATTTGAACAAGTTGACGTAATCTAGGATAGTGGAATACTTTATTTTCTCATTTTATCACTTGTCTTTCAGAACAAAGGGCATGTCATATGTTTTCTTCATGGAATTCTTTATTAGTGGCATACAATATGAAACACGTGCCCATGTTCTAATGGCATGCCCCTAGAATTGGTTGGAAGCTATCCAATGAGACAAGGAAGCACAACATATTTTCTCCTCCTAGATCTGCAAACCATCATTTATCCTTTCCCTAAACCCACAAATTCCTCCCCACCTGCAACTCCCCTCAAGATCCAAAAATTAAAAAGTGTTGAAATGGTTGAATGTCAACTAAAGGGTCTTTGTTATAATTGTAATGACAAATATTTTCCAGGTCACAATTGTAAGGAACATAAGCTTTTTATGGTTGTGATTGAGTATATTTCTGAATACAAGCTTGTTGTTTCACTTACGGAGGAACTACCATCACCCTATGATTTGACCCCACCCTCTGATACACTAGAATTTGAACCGATGATTTCACTTAATGCCCTTACTGGTTTCTATGCTCCCCAAACTCTCAAATTAATTAGTTTCACTAAAAACAGGAAAGTCATCATCCTTGTGGACAATGATAGCACCCATAATTTTATTCATAGACACATTTCCGAGAATTCAATTGCTACATTCGTGTTGTCAATAATTTTCAAATTATGGTTGATAATGGAGGTTCCATGAAATGTGGGGGATGCTATGAAAATGTGCGTCTCCAAAATGGTCAGTATCACCTAAATCCCATATATTTTCTATAGACATGGGTGGTTGTGAAATTTTTCTCGGTGTTGAATGGTTATGCACTCTCAGTCCCATTATCATGGATTTTAAGGACTTAACCATGCAATTCCAATAGGAGGGACAACAATATAAGTTCACATTAGGCTCCCCTGAGATTATTAGTTCCCATCGCATGGAAAATATCCTAAAAAAGGGTCATTTTTGAATTATTTCCCAACTGCACTCCATTCATGCTGTTGAGACACCTTCTGTGCATCCTGACCTCCAATCTATCCTCTCCTGCCATCACATTTTTTTTACCACTCCTAAAGAACTTTCCCCTTCCCATGGATTCCATGACCATTCCATCCCTATCATACTGGGTAATATTCCTCCCAATGTTTTCCCTTATCATCATACCTTTTCCAAAAATAATGAAGTTGAGACAATTGTTCATGAATTTCTAGAAGCGGGTGTTATCCATCCTAGTACCAGCCCCTATTCTTCCCCCGTGGTAATGGTACTCAAGAAAGAAGGTACTTGGAACATGTGTCCTTATTTTCACTCCCTCAACAAAATCAAAATCAAATACAAATTACCCATTCCTGTCATTGATGACCTCTTGGATGAATTGAGTGGTGCTCAGTACTTCACCAAACTTTATCTACATTTTGGATACCACCAAATACATATGAAAGAAGAAGACATTCCCAAGATTGCATTTCGACTCATGAGGGTCACTATGAGTTCTTGGTAACACCCTTTGGCTTCTATAATGCTCCCTCCACTTTGCAAAGTCTTATGAATCATGTCTTCCATCCTTTTCTCCGTCATTTTTTCTTAGTTTTGTTTGATGATATTCTCATCTATAGTAAAAATTGGACCTCCCATATCTCCCATGTGAATCAAGTTCTCCATCTACTCTCAAAGAACCAATATTTCCTCAAATAATCTAAATGTGCCTTTGGAGACTCAGAAGTGGAGTACCTGGGTCATATTGAAGGAAAGGATGGTTTCCAAGTGGATCCCAAAAAAATTGAAGCTATGCAATATTGGCCTCACCCTAAAACTCTTTAGATCTTGTGTGGATTTCTAGGTTTAACGAGCTATTATAGAAAGTTTGTTCGAAATTATGGAAAAATTGCAACTCCTATCACTTCTCTCCTTAAAAATAATGCTTTCACTTGGACTCCAGTTGTGGATCACTCCTTCCAAGCTTTGAAAGATGCTATGTGCTCTACCCCTATCCTAGCACTTCCAGACTTCACAAAGACATTTGTATTGGAATGTGATGCTTCTGGGAAAGGAAATGTTATCCATTATGCATGTTGTGTATCTCTGGCATCCTTATTTATTGGTTCAACACTTCCAAATCAAAACTGATCATCAGAGTCTCAAGTATTTTATGGAACAACAAATTTCATCATTCGAGCAAGACAAATGGGTGACCAAGCTATTTGGATATGACTATGAGATCATTTACAAGAAGGGAAAGGAAAATGTAGTGGTGGATGCTCTTTCCCAGAATTATAAAGAATACATGTCCCTTTTCTCCCTTTCCTTCATTGTACCATATTGGCTCCAAGTTGTTCGTTAGGAATGGCTACAAGACCCCAAAATTTCTATCATGATCCACCAATTGAAACACAATTCTCCATCTTATCCAAGTTACTCTTGGCACAATGAAGAGATTCGCTACAAAGGTCGTTTGTATTTATGCAAGAAATCACAAATTAGATCCACGGTGCTTTTTGAACTTCATGCTTCACCCATAATTGGGCATTCAAAGTTTACCAAAACTTATGTATAGGTCAAATGTTATTTTTTCTGGGATTTTATGAAACAAGACATTCTCACCTTTGTGGTTGAATGTGATGTATGTCAATGCAAAAAAGGAGAAACAATCAAATATTTGGGCACACTCCAACCTCTCCTGATCCCCCCTGCTATTTGGCGATATATTTCTATGGATTTAATTGTTGGCTTACCTAAATCAGGATATAATTCAATCATCATGGTGGTCATCAATCATGTTTCCAAATATGCACATTGTTGTGATCTTCAACACCCATTCACCGCATCCAAAGTGGCTCAAATATTCATGAATAATATCTTCAATATTCATGGCATGCCTAATTCTATTGTTTCTAATAGAGATCCCACTTTCACTCGCAATTTTTTGCAAGAATTGTTCAAGCTACAGGGCACCCAATTGCATTTCAACACTGCCTATCACCCCTAGATGAATGGTGAGACTGAAGTTGTAAACAAGTGTTTGGAAACATATTTGATGTGTTTTTCATCTGAGAGGAAAAATAGGTGGGATCAGTGGTTACCCCTAGTTGAATGGTGGTACAACACTTCTTACCATACAACTACTCACATGACTCGTTTTGAAGAAGTATGTGGTCCAAAGCTATCATCAGTTCTCTCATACATGTCAAGGGTTTCGAAGGTTCAAGCGTTTGAAAAAAAATTACAGTCCGAGAGGCTATTCTTTGTGTCCTCAAAGACAATTTTTTCATGGCTCAAAATCAAATGAAGAAAAAAGTAGATCAAGTTTGTTCTGATTGACAATTTAATGAAGGGGACCAGGTGTTTGTTCGACTACAACCTTATAAGAAGACTTCACTCAAATATGAAAATTGTCAAAACATTTCACCCAAATTTTATGGTCATTATATCGTTATCAAGTGTTGGCCCCTGGTTATGGAAGGAAGCGAAGAACAAGGAAGAAAAGGTGAAAATCGAAATTCGCAGAAGACATAGTGACTGTCGTTGGGTTGAAGTGAATAAAAGAGAAGAAAAGATGGAGCGAATTATGGAAATGCAAGTCGTTGGACAAGGAGATCGAGGATGACAGATCAGAAAGGAAGAGGGATCGAGGACAACTCAGCAAGTGGAAAAATCCACCATTGGATGCTTTGGAGCATCGCGTGAGAAGGAAGGAAGGATAGGCTGGCGAAGCCCAGAAAAAGTGGGTCAAGTTTACCTAGGGTTTTAGACACCTAGGGTTTTGGCACCTAGGTTTTGGCCTAGGGTTGTCGGTGAATGATTGTAATGTATAAATAAAGGTCTAAAGGGCCTTGGTTGGGTTGGTAGTTTGGGTTGGTATGATATTTTTGTTGATCTAGCTCTATTGTTGTGGTGAGACATTATTGTATTGAGAGAGAGAAGTGCTAAGTGAGAAAGCCTTCTGGTATTGTAAGATCTTCAGCTGTGTGCAAAGGTCTAGTCATGCAGCTAGGTGCATAGGAAGGGGAGAGAAAGAGAGGGAAGAAAGAAGATCTGCTAGCTAAGAGCGCAAACAAGAACTATATGCTTTACCTTAATAAATCATAATCACAGTTCTGTGGACGTAGCCCTAGAGAGAGGGTGAACCAAGTACATCTTGTGTTTTGTGTGTGATTTATGCCTTGATCTCTGTCACTGTTATATTTTTATTTGAATTGTTGTAATCAGATCAGATCTATAACTGTGCAGGGTAGATCTAGCTTGGTGAGGTATATATGAATGTTGCCTTGTTGTTGTATTAGATCCACTTGATATTCCCCTAGTTGTAGACATCTTTGTCCTACAACCCCCTCATAGTTTCTTCGGGTGAGACTGTATTTTCTTCGTAGGTGTTTTCGAAAGGGCTAGTAGCTAGGTCTTGTTGGTGCTCTCTTGGAGTGAACCTTGGGTCTTCCCCTGTGCCAACAAATGGTTTCGTTGCTGGGACTGGAATCTTTGTGAGGGAATGTCAAGGTGGTTCCCATCGAAGACAAATATTCATAAGTGGATAGAAGATCAAGAGAGGGACTTCAATGAATCCCATAACAAGAACCCTAAGCTAAGTAATGAAGATTGGCTACAAAGATACATCTTCACCGACATTCATGAGTTCTTCTTTGGAGGAATCCATCAGGACTTGTCTGAGTGGTTGGATAAACTAGTAGATACCTAGTTCAAGATCAAATCTAGAGATCCTATGGTTTGGACGTCGGAGTTGATCAATAAGGTCAAAAGAGTTGATAACGCTATATTACGAGCAATAGATCACTGGTTTTATAGTACCATTGGAGGGTACATCACAGAGTTTTTTGTTGACAAAGTAGAGTCATACAACCAAGCTGAAAGATATTTATTTAAGGGACCCATAGGAAAATTTTTACAATTCCTGAAGTTGAGACTCAATATGTTGTTGCATGAGAAGAACATCTTGAAGATAAAATAGATTGGATGGATCCAAAAAGGATAATGGTCAAGAATTAAGACAGCGACAGTGACACAAAAGATGGACATATGCGCAGTGGAAGAGTATTCAGAGGGGTTTCCCTTGAGAACCTGTTTAAACAAAACTATAGGGAAGAGGGTTTCTACAGTGGAGAAGAGGAAGATCTAATAGATGGAGAACATTCAGAACTCGCTAGGACAGAGGAAGGATAATTTGAATAACCTCTCCAAAATGAGCCTGAAACTTCAGGAACTGCGCAAACTGTTGAAGTAAGTATTGTTAATCCTCCTATTATTTCAACAGCACTAGGTAATCAAAATAATCAAAACCACAAGAGTCCTCAGAGTACTATTACTAGTAGATCAACATCTACTCAGATAGGAAACCTAGGTAGCTCTATGGCAGATGAGATGAGGCTCCCTATATTTAGGGGAGATGGATTTGAATATCTTGATCAACATTGGTTTTTGTGCGAAGCCGTATGGAATATTAAAAATGTCATTGATGAAGCTGTTAAAAGGACCCAGTTCAGCACCACTCTAAGGGATCACACACTGAGCTGGTACATGAAGCTTGTCCAAGTACTTGCACAGCCTAAGACACTAGGCAAGATCAAGAATGCATTGATTGCAGAGTTCAAGAAACTTAATTCAAAGTCTCAATGTATTACCAAACTGAAGGGGATCAAGCAGAAAGTAATCGACCCTGTTTGGGAGTTCAATCAAAGGTTCAAGACCTTAACAAGTCAATTAACTTTTTAGATCCAAAATGAATAGAATAAAGAATGGTTCATCGATGCCATTTTACCACACATGAGAGTTCCCCTGATGCAGTAGAATATTGCTTCATAGGCAGAATCATTGGAAATCACTATGAAGCTTGAATCAACCCCTATGGGAGAATCCAACTTAGGTATGAGTAAGATCTTGAGTCAGCTAACTAGTTTGTCTCTACAGGTCGAATACATGAAGAAAGACAAGGGGAAGGACAAAAGATAAAATATATGGTGTGTAAGATGCATATCAGAAGGCCATGATAAGGAACACTTCCCTTTATTCCATGAATATTTGGCCTCAGGAGTACTGAGCCCCTTAAAGCAAGTCAACTTGTCTTGGTGTGAAGTATGTAGAAATAGGCATCACAAATGTGAGTGTTATTACATGCAGAAGTATGTTCAGACTCCCACAAATTTATATTTCATATTCTATAAGTATATGAGGCACGTAGATAGGGATTGTAGGGCCTATGACCTTATACATGAAAGATCGAGGGACATATACAAGATCCAAGGCGAAGTACAACAAGAAGGAAACACTCTGCAGTATAAATCCCCAGGAAGACAAAATTTCAATCCTCGTGGTGGATACAGAGGAAGAGGACGAAGAGGAGGAATGGCTCGAGGCCGAGGATAGATCATATGTTAGAAATTCACGCAACCATGACACTTGGAAAGGGATTGTCAGAATCGTTTCCCTACATGCATCTATTGCATCTCGTTTGACCATGTTATAGAAGGTTGTCCTGTAATGTTAGCTAAGTTGCAGGAAATACGAGGACCTCAGCAGAATCCACAAGTGTAATTGATATATGTTGATCCCCATAGGGAAGGCCCTAAATTCATTGTTATCACTCAAGGAGGTGCTACTACAGAAGAGGATAGAATGACTCAAGGAAAGATGGAAGAAGACTCAGGTATTAGGAAGGCTACAGAGAAGACCGAAAATTTTGATGCAAAGAAAGAAAGACAAATCTTTGAGGAAGAAATACATTATTTTAAAGCAGATCAAGGTTCCTCATAAAAAATATAGCCAGAAATAAAAGAATATGGAATGGCTTAGGAATTTGATCAATCTGCTTCGCCATAAGAGGGAAAAGAGGTAAGTAAGCTCATGGAATTTGTATGCACCCGTGTTAAGTTGATTCAGGATAAAGGTGTTGTACAAGATCTACAGAACTTAATCATATAGTATGAACTAGGAAAGATAGACCCCTCAATGAATAGGGCAGTACATCAAATCAAAAAAAGGAGGACAAATAAATAATTACACTTGAATTCTCAAATAGGATAGTATGATATAGACTATGTGGTCCTCGACTTAGGGTTGGAGTTCAATGTCATGATGAAGAAAACTTGGGCACTGATGGGGAAATCGAAGTTGATATACTCCCCCATCGGGCTTAGGATGGCTAGCCAACAAGCTGTCAGCCCCTTTGGTATATTGGAACATGTCCCTGTGGATATCGATGGAGTGAGAATGTTCGCAGATTTTGAGGTAATTGAAATTGTTGACGACAGTTTCCCTTAACCTGCACTGTTAGGAATTGATTGGGACTTATATAACTTCACAGTGGTTGATATGAAAAAAATATGTATGAAATTGAAAGAGATGGCCTTCGAGTCATTGCACCCTTAGATCCAGATGAGGGTCTGCGATATACATAGCCCATCAGTGAAGAAGACCACACATACAAACTGGAAAACATATACAAACTGACAGCCAGTCAAAAGGATTACATCAACCCTACAGTCGATGGGAATCTGAGCTGGCGAAGTGACAACGCATGCTCATCGGATTCAGAAGAAGAACTAGAGAACTAGAAGAACCAAATGTATGAAGTATCTACCAAAAGATGTGCCAGATTAACCATAGAAGTTCAATGGATCGACACAAAAGTAAGTAACTTACCCACATTTGATGGCTTCAACCCTTTAGAATACTTCTTATCATATTTTGAGGTAAGTGTACGAACACAACTGAGGTTTTTGGTAATGAATGAGGCCCTGAAAGCCACACTAGCAATATGGTGGAGAACCCATAAAAGAAATATTACAGACTGGGTGTTGGATTACTGAGAGGGGGGGTGAATTAGTAATAATGTAATTATAATCCTTTTTCTTCAAATGTTATATCAATGTAGAATTATT
>SNQJ01S0095934.1:22125-47330 GCA_010110895.2 Picea sitchensis
AATAAGGCCTAGCAATAAGGAATAATAAGTCAAATGTAAGAAGACCTAATAGAAGATTCTGCTTCTAGAAGGATCTTCCTCTAGATTGTTCTTTTGGATAGATAGATTTAGTATAAATAGGAGTAGAGGGTATGAGAAGTTTTTTCTTGAGAATTATTGTAATAGAGAATTACTATGATGGAGTTTTCCCCCTCGAAGAGGAAAATGAACATTGTTTCCTATTAATAAAGGTATTATTTTGGTGTTGTGGCTTCATCTATTGTGTTGTTCCGTTGTTATTCTCTACAATATTTTTTTTTCATGCTATTATAATATATATGGTACCTTAAACTTTAGTAATTATTCACTTTTTGGCATAGGGGTAGACCCAGGGTTCAACGCTTCAACAATGCACCAACAAAACCCTAACTACTAGCCCTTTCAACAACACCAGCAAAGCAGATGAAGTCTCACCCATGGTAGATGCAGGGGGGTTGTAGGACTCAGGTGTCTACAACTAGGTTGGGACACAGATCTGTTATTACAAAACTTAACACAACACTTATCCAACAATATGCATTAGGTTATGATTCTCATTTACCTCGTAGATTAACCCTTATTACAGATCAATGCAATAACAATCAAGATCTAACACTTCCAATCACTTAGCACCTAACATTAGCTCAAATATAGCATTCATTCACATCATTAAGCACTAAGATACAACATCAGATGTATTCATTATACATAAGAAAAACATCACTAAGAAAATAATCACATAAACAACATCGCACAAAGCACATCAAGACACATGATATACGTGGTTCACCCCAGTGTGGGGCTACGTTGACCAACGTCGTCTTCTTATTTATTAGTATTTCAATATTCTTACATTCATCTTCTCCTATGTACAAAGCCAAAGAGCCAGACTCCATAGAGGATAGGAGATCTACAAGCTGCGCACTAGATCCTCCTTCCCAAAACCAAGTCAAGGCACAGAGATAACTCCTTAATAGCACAAAGCCTTACTTTACATAGCCATATTGCATAAAGAAAATTCCAATATCTTGCACTAAGACAAATGTATTGTGCACATAACTAACACTACTACTTACATCGCTTAGCTACTTATTATTTATACATTTTCAAAAAGTCCTAAACATGAATAAACCCATGGCCTGAAATTCTATAACCCATTACATAAACCCTAAAACCCTTTGTTGGGTCCACAAGCCCACAAAAAGAGTGAGATCCCGTGATCTCTGCTCTGCCTGGGCGCTCCACCTTCGAACAACCTGTCGCAGTCCTAGAATTGGTCAAACATGACCAATATTTCCTCAAAACTTGGTCAAGGGCCAACAGGCCCCCAACACTCACCCGTGACTTGTCCTGAGTCACTCGGATTTGGGAAACACTACTTCAAAGGCCTCAATATTAGCTTGAGGTGCCTTGAATTGATTCTTCGCCAGAGCTTCCTTCTCTATGAACTCCTAAATTACTTGTTCTGTAACAAGCCCTTCCAGGAACTGCTCCACTATCGTAACCACTTGTTCCAGATGTGAGCCTTGTCCTTCAATCTCTTCAAAAAGCATGCAGAATTCGTCTTGCATCGACTGGAGTCTCTGTGTAACCTCCATGACTCTTCTTTTTATGGCAGTAACCTATTGTTGGCTTGTGCATTGTTCCTTTGATATTTTCATCCTCTCAACTACAGTGAGCAACTTCATCTATGCATGTATGGTGGATGCCTACTATTGTGTCGCTTGGAGTTGTGCTTACAGTTTCCTCAGCTCCGGATCTTCTGCAAGGCACTCATAGTTCTATGCACTACGATTACTTAATTTCTTACACTCTAAGGCCAATGCCCTGATTCTTTCTAATGCTTTCCTGGCATCTTCTTCCCTCTGATCACGCACTTATTATGGAGTGCTAGGTACTACTTGGATCTCTAACTCCATTACTCTTGCTTGACGCTGCTAAGTGAATTTGGTGAGCTTCCCCACTTGCATCTTGGTTGAATCCAGTTCCTCCTATGCCAAGCCTGGCATAAAGAGAAGTGCTTTAGTCACTCCCTCTTTGACCATAGTCTTCTCTCTGAGAAGCTGGTATTTTTATTTCTGTATCTTCTCTTTGTCCTCTTCGAACATCACCCTATTTTCATCTTTCTCCTACTACACAACTTGAAGTTGATCTAAGACCTCCTCCTTTTATTGCTTCATGACTTATGTAGCCTACTCCTTTTCTTCTTGTACTGGATGAATTAAATTCTCTATTGTATATTCTAATCTTCATAATTGGGTGGGATCATCCCCCAATTCTGCAATTTTCATTGAATAAGACACAATAGGTACTGTGCGGCTCGAATGGATAGCTTGTTGTATGTCCTTGACCTGCTTCTCTATTATTTCATACAATGTTTCTTGCTTCGCTTCATGTCTCTACAAGATATCCTATAAAGTATCCTTCATGACTGCGATGATGATATCGACATCATCCACTATGAGAACATTCTTCAACTGAGGATTATTGGCTCAAGTCTTCTTTCTTGATGAGGGTTTCTATAGGGAAACATTCCTTTTCTGTGATGTTTCAACCTCTGTAGGGGGATCCTTTGGTGGTGTAACTTCTCCTTTGTCTTTCTTTTCTCCTTCTTCCCCTCCTTATTATTGGTTCACTTTCCTCTGAGGCATTGTCCTCCTCATCAATTTCTATGTTATGCACTTCCTCCTTTTTATTCTTTCTCTTCGCGCTAGTCTATCCATCATGTTCGACCTAGGTGACCAAGGGACTTCCAATGATGTTGGGGTCAGAGAGTTCTGCATATTCCACCAGTACAAGGAACTCTAATGACCATTCTTTGGTGATCTCCTCCATATCTTCGTCAGTCAGCTTATAATAGGACTACAACTCCTCCTTGATTTCATCCCTACACGCAGTGATATAAAATAAGTGTCGGTCTACGTGGAACTGCACTAGTAGTTTGTACTGGTGCAATGTGTCCAGGATCATTTGTGGAAATTCTTCAATAGCATGTTTGAGATGCTAGTAGTAAGCATGGAAGACAAAGTTCGACTGCCACTGCTTTGACATATCATTTGTATACCACAAGGTTGCGAACCTTGTGACCAATGGCTCCAATGGCTCAACTTCTTGAAATGTCTCTCCTTCTGACATCTGCCAAGTGAAAAATGCGATTAGTATCAGTAACCAATTGAAATGGAATTCGTAGCCTTGATCCTGTGCTTCATGAAAGTCCTTCTCCAGCTCGTTGACGAGGTAGCTCACCAAGTTCATTTGGATTCCTTCTACACACTTCCTTGCGAGGTCTGCTACGAATCCAATGACCTGTGTTGGACGGTTCTTTCTGACGAGCTTACCATCTATAAGATGACAAGCTAGGTGCACTATGACATCTTGTATGGAGGCTACCTTGTAGCCTCGATTTCCCTTCTCTACATCGCCATAATCTTCCTCTATGCGTTGTGTTAGGGAGTGATCTGAAGTCTTCCTTGCGTAGAATTGTTGAGGGTTTGGTCCTTGCATGCTCAGTCCTGTGATGAGGTGGATCACCATCAGATCCATAGTGATGCGTCTGTCAAGCCACATATACCCTCCATGGTAAGAAGATAGGAGGTGTTTAACGCAAGTGTTAACCTCCTGATGTTCGCCTAAGTGAGGGATCTTCATCACGTTCAGGATCTTCGACTATGTGAGCTCCTTAATCCATGTCTGGGAGACTATGCGTGACTTCTTCCCAATCATTCTCATCAAGTACCTATGCGGTGCGAGCATCACATAGTTCTTTCGCTCTCCGAGGTTGAATTTTTTGTTCTTCAGAGACGGAAATTGTCCTAACTGGGGTCCAATGACGCGTATCCCCTTCAGTATGTACGTAGTGATCAACATGTATTCCAAGTCACGCAGGATACTGTCACGGCTAACTGTGCCAGCTAAAGGTGGTATGTACTCTAGAAAGACCGACGGGATCTACTTCGCATTAGCCAAATTGTAGTGGTGTTTTCTTTTCTTCTTAGCAGTCCATCCAGAACATCATCTAGTCTATGGGGATGCTTGAAATCCACCAGTCGATGATGCCTGTATTCCTACAAACATGACCCTCTCAGCCAGGAGGTATACAAGAATATCCTCCACAAACTTTTCTAATGCCCTTGGTTCGCCCAACATTCGCACTTGTAACAAAATAAATTAGGTAGGCGAATGGACAAGCGAGGTAATCAAACAGATGGTGAGGTCTAGAAAGAAAAGTGTGATAAAATGGGTTCTTGTTAGCTCGTATATCATGGTTTGCAAAAAGTGGTCCCGGCGCAGCGTCCGACGGGTTAAATAAGCAAGTATCATAATAGATTCCTCCAACGGGTAGGAATGCCTCAATCAATACAAATTAGTTCATTATGGCACGGTCTCAACAGTCCAATAGTGGTCTTTCTGGCAATAACTATGTTTCTAGTCATTCTGGAGCGTCATTCTAATTGTCAGGGTGCCTCCAACGGTCATATAGCTTTGCCATGGAGAAGTCCCATTCTACGTAGTTTTGTTATTCCAACGAGGTTTAAGTTCTGCAGATCTACCTCCTGCAAAGTGTTTTCTAGAACTTCCCATAGTTTTTCTAACTTGGCTTTCTTCTTACTGAGCTTCCTTGCCTTTTTTCCTATGATCCGAGTCTCTGGATTCGTCTTTCCATTCTTATTCTTATCTTTTTTTAGCATGGTAGCTTCACAATGTTGATGTTCTTTCAAAGGGGTCAAAGGTAATACCTATTTTATTACTAGGTCATAGGTGGACATACTTTCTTTTTGCATGGATAGTTCCTTCAACCCTTCTTGCACTCTTTCAAAGTTGACAGCTACTTCTCTTTCATTCTGATGCTTCAACTCAACTTCTCGTTCTTCTATCAGTCGATCTATTATTCGAGCTATGAAATCCCTTCTTTATTTCTTTTTCTTTTCTGTAGCTTCCTCCTCTGCTTGCCTTTTGATCTAATCTTTCTGAATCCAAGTCTTTCCTAATAAGAGTTGGAAAGGGGCGATGTTCTCAACAAACCTAATAACTTCAAAGTCCTCTTCTATTGACGTTTCATGAGAAATCATAGGTATATTTAGTAATTCTTCCACACAGGGTTATCATCTTTCCTTTAAACAACCCTATCCTTCCCAATGAAGGTATCATAGCAGGCTTCCCCAAAATTTCCCAAGTGCTTTCTGGCATAATATTCACATGTGTTTCTTCATCTAGTACATAGTCTTCTATTCCTATAACTATGCGTTGTTTTTCTTTCAGGATCTATGGTAAACTAATGTCTTTGTGATCATCCATTACTTCTTTTAATTGTACTAACATAGTCTTTGACTCTTTGTATATATGGTTCTTTAACATATCCTTAGTCTCTTCTTTATAGTTTTCTTGTCTTATGTTCATATTTTCAACTTTAGTAATCATTCTTGGACAATCCTCAACCTCATGACCAATGGATTTACAAAAAAGACAAATAGGACCTGCACCAGGGAATTCTTTATGAAGATGTCCTAGTCTTATGTAATTGTAACACAGTGTCAATCCTCTCTTTATTTTAATCAAATTCTAGTCTTTTCTATATTGCACACTGGGACCACATTGTTGGACCTCCAATTTGCAAAAAATCTTTCTAGGTTTCTGCATCCGCTTATTAGTACAAAAATTCTTTCTATGCATATGAATAACATGTTTTTCTCTATTTATATCAAATTTATTCAGATCAACTCTTTCTTATAACTATGCCCTAGTGTTCAGACTAGGACAAAATCTATCAAACAGACCTAGATTCATACTTTTGAAGAAAACAATTCCACTTACCCTACCTTTACCAAAGCAAAATTCTTTAAGATCTTACCTCTTTTCTTCATATAAGGTTCCTTTCTTAGTACAGATCTTCATAAGTTAATTAGAATACTGCACACTACAACAATAGATCTACACAAAGAGATTTCTCTTTTCTTCAATTCCCATCAATCACAGTTTCAAGTCCTGACAACAGAACCATTTGTTGGCACAGGGGCATACCCAGGGTTCAATGCTTCAACATCGTAGCAAAAAAACCTTAACTATCGGCCCTTTCGACAACACCTATGAAGAAGATGAAGTCTCACCCAAGGTAGAGGTAGGGGGGGTTGTAGGACTCAAGTGTCTACAACCAGGTTGGGACACAGATCTATGATTACAACACTTAACAAAGCACTTAGCCAACAATATGCATTAGGTTATGATTCTAATTTATATCGCAGATTAACCCTTATTATAGATCAACACAGTAACAATCAAGATCTAACACTTCCAATCACTTAGCACATAGCATTAGCTCATATCTAGCATTCATTCACATCATTAAGCACTAAGATACAACATCAAATGTATTCATTATACATAACAACAACAACACTAGGAAAATAAACACATAAGCAACATCGCACAAAGCACATCAAGACACAGGATATACGTGGTTCACCCTAGTGTGGGGCTATGTCCACCAAATTCTTCTTCTTCTTTATTAGTCTTTCAAGATTCTTACATTCATCCGCCCCTATGCACAAAGCCACAAAGCCAAACTCCGCAGATGACAAGAGATCTGTGAGTTGCGCACCATATCCTCCTTCCCAAAACTAGGACAAGGCACAGAGCCAACTCCTTAATAGCATAATGTCTTACTTTACACAACCATATTGCATAAAGCAACTTTTAATATCTTGTACTAAGACAAACATATTGTGCACATAACTAACACTAATACTTACATCGCTTGGCTACTTCTTATTTATACATTTGCAAAAAGGCCTAAACATGGGTAAACCCATGGGACGACATCCAATAACCCATTACATAAATCCTAAAACCCTTTGTTGGGTCCACAAGCCTGCAAAAAGAGTGAGATCCTATGACCTCTCCTCCACCTGGGCACTCCACCTTTGACCAACCTTTCAAAGTCCCAGAATTGGTCAAACATGACCAATATTTCCTCAAAACTCGGTCAAGGGCCAACGTCACTTCTAAAATTGGAATGGTCATGGATCTAGTCACCAACTCTTCCAACTCTGTTCTCATGCTTGTTTTTGTTAGCTGTAAAAAATCTACCAGATTGTAGAATGAAATACCGAAATTCTCCTCTCCATGCTAAATTATTCCCCTTGCATGTACCTGGATCATAAAAATGTATAGTAGGAACAAAAATATATTTTCGCAACAATTTTATTAGATAAAACAATTAATTTATCTTAAAATGTCATCTGCAAGTCACTTCCCCTAGCCTGATTTCGTTTATTTCACAAACCAGAAACAAACCATGCCAAATAAATAAAAAATTATAAAATAAAAGTATTAGCACTTGATGATACCTTTCCAATGATATATGGCATTCTCAAAACAGGGATCAAAATCAAAAGTTATCATGAAAACACTGTAAGAATTTTACATGTCGTAGCTTTATTTCAAAAACAATAAACAAATGATGAAGCATCGTAGAAAACTTATAACTACAAAGTTGTATATCTCGATGATACATTTCCAATGGTATAAATGATACTTAAAAATGAAGTTCANTCACTTCTAAAATTGGAATGGTCATGGATCTAGTCACCAACTCTTCCAACTCTGTTCTCATGCTTGTTTTTGTTAGCTGTAAAAAATCTACCAGATTGTAGAATGAAATACCGAAATTCTCCTCTCCATGCTAAATTATTCCCCTTGCATGTACCTGGATCATAAAAATGTATAGTAGGAACAAAAATATATTTTCGCAACAATTTTATTAGATAAAACAATTAATTTATCTTAAAATGTCATCTGCAAGTCACTTCCCCTAGCCTGATTTCGTTTATTTCACAAACCAGAAACAAACCATGCCAAATAAATAAAAAATTATAAAATAAAAGTATTAGCACTTGATGATACCTTTCCAATGATATATGGCATTCTCAAAACAGGGATCAAAATCAAAAGTTATCATGAAAACACTGTAAGAATTTTACATGTCGTAGCTTTATTTCAAAAACAATAAACAAATGATGAAGCATCGTAGAAAACTTATAACTACAAAGTTGTATATCTCGATGATACATTTCCAATGGTATAAATGATACTTAAAAATGAAGTTCAGAATCAAAATTTATCGCAAAAATACAAAACTCGGTTCTTCTCTCATCGACGCGTTTTTGAACGCTTTATGCGCTTTGGAAAATATCTAACATTTTTTTAGCACAAGTCATGAAGGATCACCAATGATCAAGATTTGTTCTCACTTATGATCAGATGGTCAGGATTCATTTCATCGACACTTTTAAAAATTGTTTCTATTGGCGTGCTTTAACATTTTATTAGTATCCTTATGATGATGTGGTAGTGTAGCTTGGATAGCTGATGTTGAAAACGGGAGTAAGGATGGTGATATGTCATAGCTTAACTAGTTCATGGTCTCTTGGCATGTCACATGACGTGGAATTCATAAAATCATAGAAAATGAACCCGGTTTAAGTTAAAGGTTTTGGACAATCTAGAGTCATTTACCCCTATAATCAGACGACTCAGATTTTCTAGGGAAGGCGTCATTAGCATCGGTCCTTTTACATATACCATTTCATGTTTGAGATGAGTTCAAGATGACACTGATGATCCCATTGATGATTGGCCAAATTTTTTTTTGCAGGGAATTCTATGTTTCGTCGATCTTTGTCGAAGCCCAACGAGTGCATTGACATCGACATAATGGAGTGTATACTTACCAAAATGTTCCAGTGACACATAGTGCGAGATCTAGTCGGCATATCGACACTTGGGAGTTTGAAGGGTGAAAGTCCCTCGTCTTCTCACATCTTGAAACCTCGAACCCCGGAGTGCTGAAAGCACCCAGAGTCGGGCCCACAGCATTGTGAAGTGGTCTCAGCCGTTTATCCAAAAGGGACACCTGGTGCACGATTAGGCTCCTCACATTTTCGTCCATCACGATTCCAAGGCGTAGAAACAACTCCATCAGATTCCTGATGCGCGAGGTGCCGAGAACGTCCAGAACCCAGGCCCGCGACATCGCTGAGTAAGCTTAGGACCGTCGGATCTGGGAGAGACACATGGTACCCGATTGAGCCATATCGGCGTTTCTCTCATCACAACTGTGAATAAGCAAGGGTTAACTCCTTCTATTCATGAACGCCGAAAAGTTCTTTGGGAATAGATTCAGGGTCACAACCCGTGGTCACTTGGGAAAGGAAGGAACTGTGCAAAAAGGGGGCCAAAGGCGTCGAGTCCAGTCACCGAAAGAATCATTGTGATCTCCATGCACCATCCGTTTCAACCTCGATCCTGGTTTTTTACCTGGAGTAAATGAAGATGAGAAGAGGTAGTTGAAACCTCTCCTCAAGCATTAAGTGCAAAGTATGGATAATCTGGCAAGCGGTCTGCTCGAGAGGGCCTTGTGTACCCTTTTTTCTAAAGAAGCCATGCCAAGTCCTCGACTAGCCAGAGGAGGTCTACACACGCTAGCTCGACACTTAATAGCTCAGCTACTCCCCTTGCAGGAGCCATGCGTAGTTAAGGGGGCGTCTGACAAGAATACCCGCCTGAATTTGGTTGAAGGGACACCAAGCCTCAGATGACTGAGTCCGTCGATGTTGGGCGATTTTCTCTAAGTATATAAACTCAGTCTTTGTATTTTGTAATCCATCGATGGTTGAGAAAGGCTCCCGGTTGTAAAATTTAATGAAGCACTGCTATTTTGGTTATGCATGGACTTTTGAGACTTCTTGTCTTATGAATGTTAGTTTCTCTCACGTCTTTGTTTACACTTTGTTAGAACGACTCAGAATTGGATAATCCAGTCAAGTTGTAACTGTTATAGGATGATGTAGATTGGATCATTGTAATAGTTTCATTGTTTGTAATCGGTCCTTGTGATTTTCTTAAGCGTTGAACAACTTGGAATTGGAGAATCTAGTCAAGTCCCCCTTTCAGTTTCTCGAAACTCTGAACCAGAGGATCTCAAATTCAGGGTTTTTCTTCTACAAATTGTTGAAAGGCTTGTTGCCTGAGCTAGTATGTCCACTTCTCTTATCAAGTCTTCAACCTACTCATTTTCAAATCACCTCACTGACTGAAGTTAGATCAAGACCTCTTTTGTTTCTCACATGCCGAATCTAGTCCCTGAATTAGAGTGATATCTTCCCGAGTCTCTACCCATTTGATCACCCCTTAAAAACTATCATGACATAAAATTGATGGGTGTCGGGCTCTGCTCCTGCTGCAATCCAGGAGTGACTTCCATCGCCAACATTTCTGGCGCCATTTCCAGGGACAAAGTTGAAAATATTCCCTGGGATTGAACGACATTGAGCTTCTGATTTTGAAGGTGCATCAGGCATCAGATCCCTTGAATATTGCTACTGTGCACCTGGCGACTCCATTGTGATGACTCCACTGTGGCGAACCTACCGTTTCAATTGTGGCTTCCAGAGGCAAACACACGTGGTCCCATCCACAGCTACCTTTAGATACACCTGAGACTGATCGGGAGGTGGTCCTTAGAAAAGGAAAGGTCTTTGAAGGAGAAGCTGCCACCATCGAACCAGGTAATCTGCCATCTCCTTCTATAAGAACTCCATTTTCTCCTCCTCATTTTCCTAGCATACGACTTTCTGAAGTTTTTCGTTTCCTGAATTTCGAGAGTGTTCCTGTTGAGGTGTCCTCCCTTGGTCTAAGATTGGAGGGAGAAACCCTTGTCACTCCCCTCTCCCCTGAAAATGTACCTTGGCATAGACCCAAGACCACTGAAGATTTCCCCAATCCTAGCTCTACCACTCCTCCTTTTGTTACTATTGCCCCTTCTGCACAAACAGAAGCATCTGCCGGCTTAAGCTCACTAGACTTCTCCCTCAATCCCTTATTGTTTCCCACTCCCCTCAAAATCTCATCCCCAGCATCCCCTTTTCGGGATCCTTCTCCTCCGAGTTCCCCTCCATGTAATATCCCTATGGCAGGAGCGAATCCCCCTATGACCAAAATGGAGGCCATTATAGCCGCTAGGTATGCTCCCCTCGTGCTACCACAACCTCCCAACGCCCTCCCAGCAGATGGTTACCTTAAGAAGCTGCCCAAGTTTACAGGTGAGGGGGACATAACTGCAGAAGAACACTTAGAATCCTTTTACAGTTTTATAGATGATAATGTTATCATGCATGCAGATGTATGGATGAGGATTTTTGTCTATAACCTTCAAGGCGAGGCTAGAAAATGCTTCAAGGATCTGCCCCCTGGATCTATTGATGGGATCAAAGATTTGGATAGTGTCTTTTTGAGACAGTGGGGAGATCAAAAAGACTTCATGTATTATATGACAGAGTTTGGGTCTTTGAAGAGGAAAGAAGGGGAGTCTGTCTCCAACTTCTCCAAGAGATTCAATAAAATGTACAATAAAATCCCTGTTGAGATAAAACCCTCTGAAGCCTCTGCAAAGATCACTTATGCTAGTGCCTTTGACCCCTATTTCTGCCTCCTGTTGAGGGAAAGAAGAGACACTACTCTAGCTCACATGCAGGATGCAGCCGTGGAGGTAGAATCTAACATATTGGCTATTGACTGACTCAAGAATGCTGTTGGTAGAAACATATCCAGGTAGAGGCCTGAAGCTTCCCCATCCAGTCCCTCTCCCCTTCCCCTTTAGACAAATGAGACAACTAGAGTACTAAAATCACTTTCTTCCAGAATGGAAATATGGGAGTTAGAAGGGAAGCCCATGTACCGAAATCCCCAGAATGCTGATGGTAGAGGTTTCAGGAGACCTAATAACAATGGACCGCAGGATTTCCCAAGGGAACCAAACGGGAAAGACAGGGAAGATCAAAGGATCCAAACCCCTCTCCAAAATAACCTAGTTACTCATGAGGGGGGGGAGGAGATAGATGAGTTTGACCTCGAGATTCACTGTGTTGAAGAAGCTCCTCCTTTTCCCCATTTGACTCAATATGCATATGAAGAATCCCTGATGAGCATTCAAATTCATGAGTTAGGTAAGGGAGAAGAGGTTGGTTACACCTCTAACAGATACAATCTTAGGTCAAGAAAGAAAGAAGGAAACTTTGACATCCAAGACCAACCTCTCATAGTATAAAGGCCTACTAAGTCTGCAATAACCACTACTAAAGAAAAGAAAGATCAGAATGCTTCGCCGACAGTCAAAGAACCTGTTTCTGAGGTAAGGGAAGCTCCTAAGCCTGTTTCCTCCTTTAATTTTGAGCATGAAATTCAAAAGATCAGAATTCCCATCCCCCTTTCTGAGCTTGTTAAAAATGAAGACTTCAAAAGGTCCCTCTCCAAGCTGCTACAATCTGAGTCCCCCCAGCCTCTCTCTGACTCAGTAAATCTCCAAGATGAAAAGATAGCAGTTGTCCTAGGACCCATGGTAGAATATAGAGATGATGCATCCCCTCCCTTCTACACATCCCTGAACATACATGATAAAGTGTTGCATAACTGCCTTATGGACTCAGGGGCTTCGCATAACCTTATGCCCAAAATAGTAATGGAAGAGTTGGGACTGGAGGTGATAAAATCTTATCATGATTTGTATTCTTTCGATTCAAGGAGAGTGCAGTGTCTAGGAGTCATCAAAGACCTGGTGGTTTCTTTGTTTAAGCTACCCATGAAGAGTGTGGTCATGGATATTGTGGTAGCTGACATTCCCCACAAGTTTGGCATGTTGTTGTCAAGGTCTTGGATTAAAAGACTTGGAGGAACGTTACAGATGGATCTCACATATGCCACCATTCTGATTTTTGGAGGGAACACAAGAGGTTGTACAGAGAAGCCTAGCTAGCATATATTGTTAGTGATGAAGCAAACCCCACTAACCACCCCATCCTTGCACTTGACACCGACTTAGGGTCTAGTTTGTTACAGATCACTGGAACTCCAGAGGTCCCTTTACAGATCAGAAAGAATCCCATTCTTAACCAACAAATACCTCCTCCGACCACCTCTTTTTGGAAGATGTTCGTTGACGGAGCATCCTCCAGTATAGGCGCAGGCGTTGGAGTGATTTTCATATCACCCTGTCAAGAGACCATATTCCTGTCATACAAGTTGGAATTTGAAACTACCAACAATGTGGCAGAATATGAAGCTCTTGTTCTGGGTATGAGGGCTACAAAAGAAATGGGAATTGAATAGGTGTCAGTGTTCGGATATGCAGAATTGATAATCCAACAGGTCAAGAATGTTTATCGGGCCAAGCATCCTCGACTTAGGAGTTACAGAAATGAGGTATGGGACCTGATTGATAATTTCTTCTCAGCTTTCAACATTACTTTTGTACCAAGGGAAGAAAATACCTCGGCCGACTCCTTAGTAGTCTTGGCTAGTCTGTTCAGGGTCCCTCTGCCGCCAAAGATCCATGGTGAGGTCGAAATAAGATACAGACCATCCATCCCAGACAATGTGAAGCATTGGGAGGTTTTCAAGGATGATCTTGAAATCAAAAATTTTCTTCAGTTCGTTGATGCATTTTCGGCATTGCACATTGATCAGGATCCTGATTCTGAAGGTGATCCTCCCTCTGAGGTATTATTGAATAAAATTGTTAATCACCAGATTATTCAGCTGCCTAGTAATCACATTCCAAGGGGACTAGTCCCTTTAGAAAGGATGTTCGACAAAAATGATGTGGCAGTAAAGGGTGGTGTTTCAAATAAATATGTTGATACATCCGAATGCAACATTGGCACACAGGAGGAGCCCAAGTTTATCAAATTATCAAGCAGCCTGACCAGTGAGCAGAGGACGGAATATACTGAGTTATTAAAGGAATTCGCTGACGTGTTTGCATGGGCCTATGAATACCTCAAGACTTATGACACATCCGTCATTGAGCACAAGATCCCACTGAACGAAGAGGCTAAGCCATTCAGGCAAAAGCTGAGACAAATAAATCCCATGTTGCTACCTATCATGGAGAAAGAAGTGAAGAAATTGCTAGATGCCCGAATAATCGTCCCCTTGAGATATTCCGAATGGGTGGCCAATTTGGTCCCAGTAAGGAAAAAAAGTGGAGAAATTAGACTCTGTGTCGATTTTAGGAACTTGAACAGGATCTCAAGGAAAGACAATTACCCCCTGCCCAATATGGAACAAATACTATAGAGGGTAACTGGTGGATCTAGGATATCCATGATTGATGGTTTTTCTGGCTATAATCAAATATCAGTCATACCTGAGGACAGAGAAAAAATGACCTTCACCACTCCTTGGGGCACATTTATGTATGCCAAAATGCCTTTTGGGTTGATGAATGCAGGGGCAACTTTTTAGCGAGCCATGGACATAGATTTCATCGGGGAGAAAGATAAGTTCATGGTGATTTATCTGGATGACATAACAGTCTTCTCCAGGTCTGATAAAGAGCACTGCGGTCATCTGAGAAAAGTGTTTTTGAAGTGTCAGAGGTATGGCCTATCCTTAAATCCCATAAAATATTTGTTTTCTATAAAGGAGGGGAAGCTATTAGGCCATATAGTATCAGAATAAGGGGTGAGGATTGATCCTAGCAGGGTAGAGGCAATTCAAACCCTACCACTTCCTAGAACCAAGAAAGAAGTTCAAGCCTTCTTAGGGAAGAATAATTTCTTGAGGACATTCGTCTCAAATTTTGCTGAGTTGGTGAAACACATCACAGCCATGCTCAGGAAGGGAAACGAAGTGAAATGGACCGCCGAACCCAGGGAATATTTTATCCAGATAAAAAGGGCATTGACTGAGGCATCGGTGATAATCAGTTCCGACTATTCCAAAGAGTTCCTAATTTTTTATTTTTCTTCTTTCGATACAGTAGCAATGGTCTTGTTGCAGAAAAATGAGGAGGGGTGAGAAAAACCCATTGCCTTTTTCAGTAAGGCATTAAGAGATGCAGATATCAGGTATGAAATCATGGAAAAACAGGCTTATGCCTTAGTAAAATCTCTCAAAGTTTTTAGAGTCTATGTCCTGCACTCAAAGGTGACTGCATACGTTCCTTTAGCCTTTGTGAAGGAAATCCTTGTACATCTCGACATAGATGGGAGAAGAGGTAAGTGGATTGCCAGGATCCTAGAGTTTGATATGGATATTAAGCCCACTAAGTTAATAAAGGGGCAGGGTTTAGCCAAGCTGCTGGCTGAATCCAATTGCAAGGTATTAGATTCATCAATGCCTGTTCAAAAAATCCGCAAGCCGAGTCGACCAATAAGAATTCTCAGGGAACCTTATCACTAGCAACATGCACCTGGTACAAGGATATCTTGTATTTTTTGCAAGAATTGAAGCCTCATGATGGAATGGGAAAAAGCAAGGTGAGAGCTTTAAAGCTCAAGGCGGTCAGTTATTGCCTCATTGACCAAGCCTTGTACTGGAAAGACCCTCTAGGGGTATTTTTAAGGTGCCTCGACCCACAAGAACCCCAGAAGGTTATATTTGATTTCCATAATAGCCTTTGCAGGGGGCATCATTTCTGGAAGACCACAGCTCATAAGATCCTCAGGGTTGGATATTACTGGCCTACTTTATTCACTGTAGTCTGCAGAGAAATTAGAGCTTGCATCAAATGCCAAAAGTTCTCAGGAAAGCAACAACTCAGATCACTTCCATTAAATCCTATAATAGCTTCGGCACCTTTTCAGTAGTGGGGGTTGGAATTCATTGGAGAAATTCATCCTCCCTCAAGCGGTCAACACAGATGGATCCTGACTACGACAGACTATTTCACCAAGTGGATAGAAGCTACCCCTACCAGGAGTACTTCTCACAAAGTAATTATCAGTTTCCTAGAGGATATCATAGCCAGATTTGGCTGTCCCAACAAAATCGTCACCGACAATGCCGCCTCTTTTAGGTCCGAGCCTTTGGTCAAGTTCTGTGAACAATTTGAGATTTCGCTGATCCACTCTACTCCCTATTATCCTTAAGGAAATGGACTGGCGGAGTCTTCCAATACAAGTCTGATTAAGCTCATCAAAAATTTATTGGAAGATAATAAAAGGGCCTGGGATTCAAAGCTCAAATTTTCTCTATGGGCTGACCGGGTGATGACAAAGAAGTATCTGGGCATCTATCCTTTCCAACTTTTTTATGGAACAGAGGCTGTTTTTCCTACCCATCTCGCTCTATCTGTGGAAAAATTTCTCCAGGACCTTGAAGGAGAGCCTGACCATATGACTAGAAGGATTCATCAGATGGTGGAAGTACAACAGATTAGGGAGCAGGCCATGAACAGGGCCTACCATCATCAACAGAAGATCAAGCAAACCTTTGACAGAAAGAGCAAAAAGAAAGATTTCGAGCTGGGTGATCTGGTGCTCAAATGGGATGCGCCCAGGCAGGATAGGGGAAAACACAATAAGTTTGATGCCCTTTAAATTGGGCCCCCCAAGATCTCTAAGGTATTTTCAAACAACACCTACAGGTTGTAGGATTTGGAAGGCGAAGAAGTTTTTGATGGCCCAGTGAATGGGCATTTCCTAAAAAAATGTTTTTTGTAAGCCGCAGGTGACTTCTTTTGTTTTGTAAATAGTGTTTTCTATTTTCTGTTTTCGTCTTAATAAATGACTCCATAGCCCAACAACAAGGCAATGAATCTGCAAAAATAGTCCTTAGAGCATCACAGGGACGACTCTATCCCCCATGGAGCCTAATGTTAGCGACATTTCTTGTCCTAGGCGCAAGAGTGTTCAGGTCTGTAAGATGCACTACAAGCGCTCGAGAGCAGCATTGAAAAATCTCGTTTAAGGCTTCCAAGCACGTAAGAGGGAGAAGTTATGTCGTTGACGGTCCAGATTCATCCATAAGGGCAGATCAACGGTCATCGAGATATCGGGGCTACCAAGTTAAACGATATATAGCGTCAGAGAAAGCGCCTATTTTTCAAGGTTAAATCTGGGTCGTCCGATCCAGCGACACATAGTGCGCGATCTAGTTGGCATATCGACACTAGGCAGTTCGAAGGGTGAAAGTCCCTTGTCCTCTCACATCTCGAAACCCTGAACCCTGGAGTTCCGAAAGCGCCTAGAGTCAGGCCCACAGCATTGCGAGGTAGTCTCAGTCGTTTATCCAAAGGGGAGACCTGGTGCACGATTAGGCTCCTTGCCTTTTCGTCCATCACGATTCCAAGGCACAGAAACAGCTCCATCAGATTCCCGATGCGCAAGGTGTCGGGAGCGTTCAGAACACGGGCCCGTGACATCGCCGAGTAAGTTCAGAACCGTCGGATATGGGAGAGATGCGCGATGCCCGATTGAGCCATCTCGGAATTTCGCTCATCGCAACTGTGAATAATAAAAGGTTAACTCCTTCTATTCGTGAACGCTGAAAAGCACTTTGGGAATAGATTCAGGGTCACAGCCCATGGTCACTTGGGAAAGCAAGGAACTGTGCAAAAAGGGGGCCAAAGGCATCGAGTCCAGTCGCCAAAAGAATCATTGTGATCTCCATGCACCATCTGTTTCAACCTTGATCCTGGTTTTTTGCCTGGAGTAAATTAAGATGAGAAGAGGTAGTTGAAACCTCTCCTCAAGCATTAAGTGCAAAGTATGGATAATCTGGCAAGTGGTCTGCTCGAGAGGGCCCTGTGTACCCATTTTTCTAAAGAATCCATGCCGAGTCCTCAACCAGCCAGAGGAGGTTTGCACACGCTAGCTCAGCACTTAATGCCTCAGCTACTCCCCTTGCAGGAGCCATGCGCAGTTAAGGGGGCGTCTGACAAGAATACCCACCCGAATTTGGCTGAAGGGACACCAAGCCTTGGATGACTGAGTCCGTCGATGTTGGGCGATTTTCTTTGAGTATATAAACTTAGTCTTTGTATTTTGTAATCCATCGATGGTTGAGCTAGGCTCCTGGTTGTAAAATTTAATGAAGCACTTCTATTCTGGTTATGCATGGACTTTTGAGACTTCTTGTCTTATGAATGTCAGTTTCTCTCACATCTTTGTTTACACTGTGTTAGAATGACTCGGAATTGGAGAATCTAGTCGAGTTGTAACTGTTATAGGATGATGTAGATTGGATCACTGTAACAGTTGCATTGTTTCTAATCGGTCCTTGTGATTTTCTTAAGCACTGAATGACTTGGAATTGGAGAATCCAGTCAAGTACCCCTTTCAGTTTCTCCAAACTATGAACCAGAGGATCTCAAATTCAGGGTTTTTCTTCTACAAATTGCTGAAAGGCTTGGTGCCTGAGGTAGTTTTTCCACTTCTCTTATCAAGTCTTCAACCTACTCATTTTCAAATCACCTCACTGATTGAAGTTAGATCAAGACCTCTTTTGTTTCTCACATGCCGAATCTAGTCTCTGAATTAGAGTGATATCTTCCCGAGTCTCTACCCATTTGATCACCCTGTTGTTCCTGAGTTTGTACCTAAGTCTTAAAGCACAGTGTCAAGGCATCCGAAAGAATGTAAAAGATGAATACAAGGATATAGTCGCCTTCGGTATAAGAAACTAGAGAAGATTTCTATGTTCTCGTCGTCTAGCTTCCAACTTCTCTTGAGAAGTTATATCATGCTCAATGGCTGCCCATGAAAGTTCTAATTCCTCTCGGGTGTTAGCAGTTTTAAGGATTGTATCGAAAAGATTTAAAGCGATATGATTTTGATTAGAGAGTCCGAGTTGAATATTAGGTTGAGTAGCTGCAGGGACAGTCATTAAGGGACATTACCAATAAGGAATGATTTTAAAAAGATAATTTAACGTTGTTTCAATTTGGTCTTCAAAAAGAGAAATTTTAGCTTTAAGAATAAAATAGAAAAGCAAATAGAAGGCCTTTTCCCGTAACAATATTGCTTTTAATAGAAAGACGAGTACGAAAGAAAAACATTAAGATGCAGACATGTAAAGTTCCTGCTAATAAAAAACTCACACATACACAGAAGGAGATATTAGTATGAAAATAACCGATACAGTGTAAATGATCATATAATTCTGTAAATGCAAATTGGTCTTACACCCGCTGATAGCTGGTGTAGAGGAAAGACAATAACCAATTACAGAAAGATGAAATTACTTCACTATAGTATTGGTCGTACTAAAGTATAGCACTACACATCGATTATGAGAAGTAGAGCAAAATGAAACATGAAACATAAAGAAAACAAACTTGTAATACAGTCGGGACGGGATCGAGAATCTTCAAATTTTGCTTGTATTAACTTCTTAATGCCAAAACTCTATTTACAAATTAGTACCAAAAAGTCCAGCCCTCTGGTTCTTCTTTT
Source organism: Picea sitchensis (assembly GCA_010110895.2). NCBI lineage: Eukaryota > Viridiplantae > Streptophyta > Pinopsida > Pinales > Pinaceae > Picea > Picea sitchensis. The sequence continues at coordinate 41,373 of SNQJ01S0095934.1, forward strand.
GGTGATCTATTTATATAAATTTTCCCTTCCCTACTCCTCATTTCAAAAAAGTGCCAGCTGCCTGCCTTTACGTGACTCAGTGCATATTATACATCTATCGTGAACTGGATACAAGCTGTGAAAGTTCCGCTTGGCAGCTGTGAGGAAAGAAAACACTCCATCTCTTCTACTCCATTTTCAAAAGGTGTCAGGTGCTTGTCTTTGCGTGGATTTAGTACATGTGATACATTTGTCCACGAACTGGGATACAAGCTGTGAAGGCTCTGCCTGACAGCTGGCCTCGGTGAAATAGCAATCTCGGGCCAAATGTGGAAGTTTATCACCTATTTGTAAATTAATGATGTCAAGAGCGCTGAGTTGTGCACTTGGTTGAATCAAACATTTATCAACTTGAGCCATTACTGCCCTGTCCATCTTAGAGATATCCGCCAATTCTCTGTCATTTTTCTCCTTTAGATCGAGGGAGATCTGATCTATATTCATTTTCCTCAGCGTCTCCGAGTCACCTCCATTCTCTATTCCTATCAGCTCGCCATCTATGACATTGAAAGCTTCTTCTAATGAACTGGTCATCTTTTGAGCCTGTTCTTTACCTAAGACAATATTGTGTTCCCAGTCTTTTAACAAAATATTACCTCTTGTTTGTTCAGCGATAGTGAGCCCTGGAGAATCTATGGAAAATCTGTTGTTGGTGACTATCACTGCCTCTTGAAAATATATCCGAGCAGCCTCTTCATTCCTTTCCTTGACAGTCAAATTTTCTGAAATACGATGAATCAATACGCAGTCTTCTCGGATCACCCCCACTTTGTCTAACAAATTTTGCTGCACAGAAGAGATCTTGCCCCTGATATCAATCGCCCGGGATTTAATCCCTTTGACGTCGATCATTTTTCTTTCAGCAACCTCTAACTGAGCCTGTAACCCTGTGATCATATCCCTCTGCTGACTTGCCTGTACCCGACCTTCTCAGATCATCGAATGTGCTTTCTCCAGCTTGACTTTGAGAGTTTCTATCTAATTTTTATCAGCCAATCTAGCCTGTTCTAGCTTTGTGTTGGCCTGGCCCTTGGCATTTTCTGTAGCTGTAGTCAACCTGGCCTCGAGGATCTTGATGAGGCAATTTTTTCTTTTTAATTGGTGATTCATCTGCCCAACCAAGAATTGATTTGCCGAAGCGTAGGCACCCAGTGTTCCAGCGATTTCGGTAGCAAGATGGTCACTTTTCTTGTTCTTACCATCTGTCATGATTTTGTATCTTTTAACAGTGGACTCTCCCTCCTGACAAAATTCTCGCTTCACTACAGCTTTTATCTTTTTATCAAAAAAGAATTCATTAGGAGGGAGTTCCTCTGTCCTTATAGGCCTCAGTGCTTCACCAAATATCCATCCTTCGCTAATATCTCCCTGTGCCGACTGCAAGGGTGTGACAGAGGAGATGGGTTTTCCTATTTGCTTTGTTGATTCTTTTGGAGTATTGACAGTGTTCTGTTCTTTTTCGGTCTCTGCTATCTGCTTGCTTGGAGGGTCTGGAGTTTTTCCTTCAACCTCCGAACTCTGCTTGCTCGGAGGGTTTGGAGTCTTTCCCTCAACCGCCGAACTCTGCTTTCTCGGAGGGTCTGGAGTCTTTCCCTCAACCACCGAACTCTTTTTGTTCGGAAGGTCTGGAGTCTTTCCTTTAACCTCCGAACTCCCCTTTCTCGGAGGGTCTGGAGTCTTTCCCTCAACCGCCGAACTCTGCTTGCTCGGAAGGTCTGGAGTCTTTCCTTTCGTTTCGGGATTACTCATTTTTTACTCTTCCCGGTGTTGACCATGGATAGATACTACCTTTGTAGAGTCTTCAGCATTTTTATTTTTTGTGTCGGCAATGGCCAAACCTCCCAACACGGTGGGAAGACATCTTCGCCTATGCTCTTGGAAACTTAACACAACTGCTACGTCTTCGGGTGTTAGCGCTTGGATCCGGACTAGCACCTCCTCATAAGATTTCGCTCCTCGAAAAATGTCATCCGAGGGGGAATTCTCATGTTCGAATCTCTTAAGCCCAACATGAGCCAGATGATTGCTTACTACTTTCTATGGATCATGCTTTTTAATCTCAATGGAGGCCAACTTTAGGTCCTCCAGGGCAGCAGCCTCGGCTTTGGCATGCCCAAAATACAATAAAGAATATGAGTTCATTCGAATGGGAAAAGAAGGCCATACCTTCTTTGAATAGCCCTTGAGTTCCTTGGCTATGCCCCCGATCACTGTTTGCCATGCAACTTCATGACAAGCTAGTTTATCGGGAATGAACAGAGGTAGCGCATGAGGGGGAACCGAAGCCCCAAAAAATCTAATGTATGAGAACTCTGCTTCTACATACCAATCTACGACGCCACTTAAACCTGTCGAAACGCTATCTGATACGCGAGGTGGCGAGCGACCAAATATAATGGTGTGCAGGGGCACCATCACCCAATTGAAAATTGCGTATGGGAATTTTCCAGCTTTATTTTCCCATAATTTATCATGGTATTCGTGCACTGGTTTTTTTTGGGTTGGATTCCACGCCCAATTCATCAAGGGGAACAACGTCATGGAACATATTGCATCCATGATATATGCCGACATGTAAAACACTGAGGATTTCCCGCCTGCCTTTTTCTCCTGATACTCTTTGACCCTGTTGAATAAGCTATCTGAAAGCATTTTTGCCCAATTGAATGAGCAACCTTCAGCAACTCGAAATATAAGAGGCACCCAGGAGATATGGAAATGCGAGGTATATTCTCGCCCGAAGAGGTGACATGTCATCATGGCCACACACTTGTATTGTGGCTCTAAATAAAAAATAGAATAGATGCCCTGATCGTTTGCCCTGAATTTCCCGGGTCGCGAAACCCAGTCTTTGAACGCACTCTTTTTCCTTGAACTCTTCCAAAAAATCCGTGCCATATGTATATTCGAATGTGGAAAGCAACTTATACATGTCTTGTAAATGTTCTAGTAGGAAAGTTCCGATAGCCACTCGCCGACTGTTCATAATTGTTCTGGTGGGCAGGTCTACATGATCCAAAGCCCAGCGGATCATGTCGTAGTAAGGGAGCAGTCGGGGCCTGGCTGCTATTCTGTGCATCCCGGACTGGACGACTATCTTATATTTGGTGTGCAAATTATCTCTTTCGTTGCCATCAGAATCATCTGAGTAATAAAATAATTATTCCTGTAGAACGTTGGACACCTGCGACCAGTCGAAAATTGATTCGATACTTCGGGGTGAAGTATCAGAGACATTGTCTGAGCCTGGACTTGTAACTTCAACATTTGCCTTCGTCGCTTTTCGCGGAGCCATGGTTGAAGATGGCATTTTCTCTCTTCTGTGATAAACCTGTGTATACATGCAAAAAATAGTTCACTTGGAGAAAGGCGTGCTCTATACGATTATGAGAAATGTTTAAAATAAAATGAAACTCCCGTTTATATTTAAAAAATCTATACTATTCGAATTAAGTCTGTCAAATCGCAATTTAGAAACACTTCATTGCGTAAATCCAATTTTGTTTATTCATGGATTTACCCTAATTCTTCATTAATGTCATCAATGTTCAGCAACTTGACAGGCAGTCAGGGTATGGAGAGCAGCAGGTGCTTTGGGAAACGCACAAACCTCGATGCGCGGGATGGGACGCATCTCATTTAATTTTTAAAATTTCAAACTTAGCGATGTTAACCATTTTCTCGCTTTTCGCCACATCGTGAATTTCCCTTCAACATTTTGACTTTTCAACTCGCGAGATTGCGAGTGCCGATTTTAGCTTAATTAACAGTAACTGTGAATTTGGCGCATCCTTAATCATATAATTAATTTATTTGACATATCGCGACTCGGAACTTTAAAGACATATTTTTGGGAAAATGATCTGCCGAGTCGCGATATCGCGATGTGGCGATAATTAAGGCTCCAATTAATTTGACGAAAATCTTAGATTAGGCTACTAATTAATCTTGTTATAATCCTGTTGCAACCTCGTGAGTCGGGGTTTTAGGAGTTTTAACTCTAAGAAATAAAGTACCGAGTGGCGAGGTGCCGAGAACCGGATTTATCCTTGATTAGTGTTTTACCTTTAATCCCGACCAAGGTTATCACAAAGTCATCGTGTTCTCGGCTAGCGGGGCTGCAAGAACAAAAACTCAGGTCTGACGGATACCGAGGCACGAAACCCTGACAACGTCTAATGATGGGTTAAAGGTTTTATCCTAGTTAATGCTTTGGACGAAAATTAGAACTGAGTTCGCATTTTCGCGACTCGGGACTTGTGAATTCAAGAAATAAAGTGTCTGACTTGCGAGACCCCGAAATAAAACAAAAAGAGCAAACATATTTGTGAAAAATAGACCCTTTTTTGAAAGTGACAAAGCATTGCTATTCATGGGACAAGATTTCAGAGCTTTATGATTTCAGAAGGAGAAGAAAAGCAATCTTAGATCTCAAGTATCAAAAATTGAAAATTGAGCGGGATGAAAGACAAGGGTGGCTCCAACATAGGCTCCAACTAGGGATCCCGCTTCCCTGTGAGGTGGGAAGAACAGTAGACCAGGTGCCAAAATTGGGTAAATGGAGTCATAGGCTAATATCAACAAAAAGATCAAAACAAAAGGTAGAAGGGGAGGGAAATTTCGCTTGGAACCCCATATTTTTTTTTTTTTCGAACTCAGATACTCTTTTCTAAACACAGCTGAAGTCACTTTCGCAATTCTCCGTTTCTTGCTACTAAGTTTGGGGAACACTTTAAGACAGTCGTAACGCTCCTAGGATATTCAACAGGTCTTGTGATTCTTAGCTTGCATCAAAAGAATGATATTATATAATCTAAAATAGGGAATTCCCGTCGGAATTTGAGGAAATGGTCAGGTTTTCAGGAAGCGTTGATTACCAGAGTAGCTTGATGTTTATGTATAACAGTCTTATAGATCTCTCAGACATTGCTTCACTGCCAGTGATCCTGTTCAGTACCCCGGTGAAGTTGTCTGACAGTTTTTCACTGAATTTCTTTTCACCACTTCGAAAAATATTTATGCGTTTAAACGCTAAGATGAGGGCAATCAATTCTGAATTTCCTTTCATTGTCTTAATGGACTAGGTGGGGGCAATCATTTCTGAATTTCCTTTCACCACCTGTCTCAGTATTTACTTTTAAAACACGAAGATGGGAGCAACCAGTTTATATCAGGGCTGAGATCTGTGTAATATTTTTTATCAGAGGTCTGTCAACTTATTTTGATTACTCGGTATCAACCTTCCTTTGACCCTCACAAGACCTTTAGTTCTTAGGGAGACAAGGGAGAATTTTTTTTTTTTAAGGAACATCCTGTTCGAGCAAGCTTTGATTTTTCGGACGCTATTGAAAAACCTAGGAAAGTTAGGATCGCTATAAACGTTCCTTAACTTAGCAGAGGATCAAGTAGTTGTGAAGACCAGCTTTATTATTAAGATCTGCTTCGGAATCCCTGAGGTTTGAAACGAAAAAATCTTTATCCCTTCCTAAAGGCTTGGGAAGATAGTGACTCACTAAAAGTTAGGCCCAAATATAGATAGAAAACAAGGCAGCAATTAAATGGTTTAATATAAAAATGGTCACATCAGTTCTGGACTAGTTTTCGAATGCATTTGGGAACAAAAATTATGACTGACTGCTTTTGGTTTAACATATTTATTCAAATTTAGTTTGAAGATCAAAGCCAAAAATAATCCTGTTATCTAACCTTTTGTATTGCAATTTGAACAATATTACCTCAGATTGCTTAAACCGCCTTTCATGACCTATGTATCGAAAAAACTCACCTCTGTCTTTTCAATTTCCTCGTGGACTATGAATTATCTTATGTATCACCTGATTTATGTTGTTCTATTATCCACATCGGCCTGCACATTATTTTTTCTGTTAGCTTCGTCTGAGGCTGGAATCCTGCAAAAAC
>SNQJ01S0095935.1:10281-41995 GCA_010110895.2 Picea sitchensis
AGACCTCCATCATTGATCTCGTGCTAATTGTTGAAGCCATGCCACCTTCTGATGTGGGTTGTGTTAGCGTTAGAAGTCACTCCTGGATTGCTTGCAGGAGCAGAGCCCAACGCCCATCAGTTTTATGTCACAATTTGTTTATGAAGGGTGATCAAATGGAGATAACGACTCTAGGGGGTATCACTCTAACTCAGGGACTGAGTCTGGTTCATAAGGACAGAGGAGGTCTGGAATCCTAACTTCAGCCAGTGGGTTGACTTAAACATGAACAGGTGGAAGACTTAGGAGAAAGTGGACAAACAACTCTGGGCATCAGGCTTGCAGCAGTTTGCAGAGGATTTCAATTTCTTGCCTTCTAAAAGGCATAGAGTTTTTAGAAGTGGTACACACACTTCCACCTTTCAGACTTGTGGTTCCATAAGAATAAGTATTAATTCTAGTATTCAGAACACTGGGAGTTCTTCAACCCCCATACCCACTATAGTTAATGGCACCCCTTCAACTCCTGTAACCGCTACAGTTGTAGTGCCAGAGGCTTATACCAATACTATGGCTTGACCTGTAGTTAATGCTTCATCTCTTGCCTCTAATCCTTTTGGGGGTTTTGGTCACTCGTTGGTTTACAATGTTCAGTCCATCCCTATGGATTCTATTCCATTTTCTTATGGTATGCCTAACTTCACTTCACAGTTTTCAACTACCATTCCAGTTGTTGGCCCTAACGCTAGCCTTGGACTTGGGGGAACTACACCTCCTTACACTCCTTTTCCAGTGGTTCTCATATCCCCCAAACGAATCCTAATATAGGAAGTGTTCCTTTTCTAAACCCTGTTTCTAATCCTTCTACGGCCGGATGGTACAACCCAGTTGGAGGATAAGTTCAGCCCTATATCTCTACCTCCCCGGTGTCGATTCCAACCAATACTTTTGGCATGAAGAATCCACTTCAATCCTCTGGGTTCCCACCTGGAGGAGGTCAGTCTTACACTTTGGGCAACTCCCAACCCGGATCCAATCTGGTTGGGGGCAGTTTTCATAACCCCCAGCCTAGATCTAATCCAGCTGGGGGGGCAATTTTCACAATCCTTATCAGAACATTCATGCTGGAATGATGCCCAACCCACCTTATACGAATCAGCTCGGAGGAGGGCCTTATAATTTTTGACAAGGCTTTGGTTCTTACCAGAATCCTGGGTGGAATGCAGTTCCCAACACACAATCTTTCACGGAAGGTTGGGGCCAAATGCAAAACCCCGTCTTCCTTTTCTGACCACACTAAATCTATCAGATTTGTCCAAGTTAATGAACGACCTAGTGATTCATGATCCCACATGGCCTCCTATCCCCACCAAACTTCCTTCGGACATTCCAAAGTTTGAGGGTAAGAATGGAGAGGATCTTGGTGAACACGTTACTACCTTTCACCTTTGGTGCTCATTGAATTCACTAAACCATGATACTATTAGATTACGATTGTTTCAATGCACTCTCATTGGAGTTGTTTCACAATGGTACATTGAGCTACCTAGGGGGACATATGGGTCATTTAATCAGTTGGTGGTAGCCTTTCTCAACCACTTTCAATTGCCCATTCATTATGATGTTGGCCTCGATCTCTTGTCGACTTTAAGCCAAGACATCGCCACTCACATCTCAGATCATATCCAGGAATGGCATAGATGGAGGCGGTTGATTAAGAATCCTATACCAACAACCTTTCTCCTAGAATGGCTCCTAAAGTCTTTGCACCCTCCTATCTCGAAGGATGTTGCTACTTCCGGGGTCTCCAACAAAGAAGAAGCTATCTTTAGAGCCCAACAGTTAGATTTAATATATGCTCAGTCTGGGACGTTATATCACCTTCTTCTAGAAGCATCGCAGTCAAATTACGATCCTAGGAAAAAACTCAGACCTCATGTTGATGGCATTGTAGGGTCCACCAATGTAAATCCTGCAGACTCGACAACGAAGTCTATCGGAGGATCAGCTTCGTTAGGATCCTCCAAAGCCACCGAGTCGGCGGATGTACATTCTATGCAATCGTCGAAAAACCCAAATGGTGACCAACAACCAGATGGGAATAAAAGGAAAGGTTGAAACAATCGTAAGGGTGGGAAAAATAACAATAAACCCAAGGACAAGGATAATAATGGGAAGAAGAATGATAATGCTAGAGAGGGAAAGAAAGAGAAACGTAAGGTGAATTTTCCTTGTAAACTTTGTACACATGACCACCTTACACATTTATGCCTCAAACTCGCAGAGGTTGCGAGGCTTTTAAATCTCCACCGCCCGCTGTGCTGATGAATCCATTCCCACACAACCATCACTTAGCCTCGAGCTCTTCGAAAGCTGGAAATGCGCCCGGTGGAAGTCAAAACCCACTGTAGCAAGATGGCGACTGTGTTTGTATCAATATGGTCGACACGAAAATTGATATAGCCACCCAGTCCATCCCTATGGATTCTATTCCATTTTCTTATGGTATGCCTAACTTCACTTCGCAGTTTTCAACTACCATTCCAGCTGTTGGCCCTAACGCTAGCCTTGGACTTGGGGGCACTACACCTCCTTACACTCCTTTTCCAGTGGTTCTCATATCCCCCAAACGAATCCTAATATAGGAAGTGTTCCTTTTATAAACCCTGTTTCTAATCCTTCTACGGTCGAATGGTACAAACCAGCTGGAGGATAAGTTCAGCCCTATATCTCTACCTCCCCGGTGTCAATTCCAACCAATACTTTTGGCATGAATAATCCACTTCAATCCTCTGGGTTCCCACCTGGAGGAGGTCAGTCTTCCACTTTGGGCAACCCCCAACCCGGATCCAATTTGGTTGGGGGTAGTTTTCATAACCCCCAACTTAGATCTAATCCATCTCGGGGGGCAATTTTCACAATCCTTATCAGAACATTCCTGCTGGAATGATGCCCAACCCACCTTATACGAATCAGCTCGGAGGAGGGCCTTATAATTTTGGACAAGGCTTTGGTTCTTACCAGAATCCTCAGTGGAATGCAGTTCCCAACACACAATATTTCACGGAAGGTTGGGGCCAAATGAAAAACCCCGTCTTCCTTTTCTGACCACACTAAATCTATCAGATTTGTCCAAGTTAATGAACGACCTGGTGAGTCATGATCCCACATGGCCTCCTATCCCCACCAAACTTCCTTCGGACATTCCAAAGTTTGAGGGTAAGAATGGAGAAGATCTTGGTGAACACGTTACTACCTTTCACCTTTGGTGCTCATTGAATTCACTGAACCATGATACTATTAGATTACGATTGTTTCAATGCACTCTCATTGGAGTTGTTTCACAATGGTACATTGAGCTATTTAGGGGGACATATGGGTCATTTAATCAGTTGGTGGTAGCCTTTCTCAACCACTTTCAATTGCCCATTCATTATGATGTTGGCCTTGATATCTTGTCGACTTTAATCCAAGACACCGCCACTCACATCTCAGATCATATCCAGGAATGGCATAGATGGAGGCGGTTGATTAAGAATCCTATACCAACAACCTTTCTCCTAGAATGGATCCTAAAGTCTTTGCACCCTCCTATCTCGAAGGATGTTTCTACTTCTGGGGTCTCCAACAAAGAAGAAGCTATCTTTAGAGCCCAACAGTTAGATTTAATATATGCTCAGTCTGGGACGTTATATCACCTTCTTCTAGAAGCATCGCAGTCAAATTACGATCCTAGGAAAAAACTCAGACCCCATGTTGTTGGCATTGTAGGGTCCACCAATGTAAATCCTGCAGACTCGACAACGAAGTCTGTCGGAGGATCAGCTTCATCAGGATCCTCCAAAGCCACCCAGTCGGCAGATGTACATTCTATGCAATCGTCAAAAAACCCAAATGGTGACCAGCAATCAGATGGGAATAAAAGGAAAGGTTTAAACAATTGTAAGGGTGGGAAAAATAACAATAAACACAAGGACAAGGATAATAATGGGAAGCATAATGATAATGCTGGAGAGGGCAAGAAAGAGAAACGTAAGGTGAATTTTCCTTGTAAACTTTGTACACATGACCACCTTACACATTTATGCCTCAAATTCGCGGAGGTTGCTAGGTTTTTAAATCTCCACCACCCACTGTGCTGATGAATCCATTCCCACACAACCATCACTTAGCCTCGAGCTCTTTGAAAGCCATAAATGCGCCCGGTGGAAGTCAAAACCCAGCGTCGCAAGATGGCGACCGTGTTTGTATCAATATGGTCGACACGAAAATTGATATAGCCACCCACTCTCAAGATTATAGCTCTTCAAAAGCTAGTACCAGTCTAGAAGCTCCTCCTCCTCCTCTAGAGATGAACTTACAGATTAAGAAACCAGAGCCACCGCCTCATATTCTAAAAGGAGTACTTAAGCGCTCTACCGACAATCCTAATGCTAGAGCCGCCCATAACTACTCTATTGTTGAAGATCTGGGCCAAACCCTTTGCGCGATGTTTGCTTTGGAGGTACTCCAGATGTGTCCATCACAGAGCAATGCCTTACTCTCTGCCTTAGGAGCTATAGAACCTAGTGGCTCAAAAATTATCAATTTTGACGTCACGAATGTGAAGCCTCGCTTACCCTACCATGTTGCTTTCCAAATCCACGTGGAGTATTCCAAGTATACTATCAAACGAGCAGTTGTTGATGAAGGTGTTGCCACCTGCGTGATGTCCCTGGTCTATTGGAAAGCTCTTTGTTCTCCAACCCTTTCCAAGTTGTCGAAAATGTTGACTGCATTTGATGGTCATTCCTTCTGCCCTCATGGTATTCTCCCTGCCTTTCGGTCCAGTTAGGTGGGAAGATGGTAGAGGTGGAGGTAGAGGTAGTTGATGCACCTCTCGATTATAACTTGTTACTGGGTCGCAATTGGACCTATGCTATGGTCGTTGTCGTATTGTTTGTCTTCTGTATACATTGTTTTCCTCATCAAGGAGAGATCATGACTATCGACCAGTTATCCTTTGCGTACTCTTTTCCTAACACATATGTTAGACTATCCATCCCTGTAATCGACAATTCTCATTCGACAACTGAGAATATTAGTGTTGGAATGTATTCTTCCCTTATGGGTACTTTCGAATTCTCGGCACCGATTCACCACGTTTACACCATGTCTAGTAGGCCCACTTTTGCAGGGAGGTCCATTCCTTTCCGCACTTCCTATTTTAGTCATCCATGGACCCTACCTTCTCCGACTTCATCGTGTGAAGGAAAGTTGCATGCTGACATGGCTATGCCACTATCGGTAGTGGAGATTGTGTATCAAGTTGTTCTTGACTCTTCCGCCGATACTGATCCTGTTACCTCACAGAAAAACGAGGAGGATCTTGTTCTTAGGCTTGTATGGGTCACCTTGTTATCTTGTTCACATGATTTCTTAGATGATACTTTGCCTTTGGACGAAGCCATCCTTGAAGCCATGAATGGTTCTAAGAGACCTTGGGATGTTATGCATCATCGATCCTATTTTCTCCCAAGTCTTGAAAGAATCGAGCAAGATGAATTTTGGTCTACCTTGAGTGAGATAGTCGATCATGTCGTAGTTCCACTTGATACACACAACATTTATGTCGAAGGAAATATGGTGAGTATTTCTCCTACCATCTCGATCGATATCTCTCGTACCCCTGGAAAGATTGAGAATGTAAATATAGGTGTGGATTGTTCGCCAGAAGAAATTATGATCTACACTGATCTCTTCAAATAATTTTGAGATGTATTTTCTTGGTCATACGAAGAGATGCCAGGGATCGACCCTCGGATTATCAAACATGAGATTAGAACTTACCTGGATGCAAAACCTGTTCGACAACGTCTTAGACCTGTGAATCCTAGGAAGTTCCCTTCTATTAAGGTAGAGGTGGAGAAGTTGCTTAACGTTGGTTTCATCTACCCGGTTCCCTTGATTGAATGGGTATCCAACCTCGTTCCTGTGGATAAAAAGAAAGGAACCATCCGTGTGTGTATGTAATTTCGTGACCTGAACAAGGCTTTTCCTAAAGATAACTTCCCCACACCTTTCATTGATCATATTCTCGATGAGTGTGTAGGAAGCGAGATATTTTATTTTATGGATGGATTTTCAGGCTATAATCGAATCCACATCAAACCTGAGGAAAAACCCAAGACGACATATATATGTCCTTGGGGTACTTTTGCATACCATAAAATGCCTTTCAGACTTAAAAACGCTAGAGAAACCTTCCAACGTGCCATGACTTTCACCTTTCATGATATTAAGCACATAGTTGAAGCCTACCTGGATGATCTTGTAGCTCACTCTCGCAAGAGAGTGGATCATGTTATACACCTTCGGCTAGTTTTTGAAAGAAGTTGTTACTATAGAATCTGGTTAAACCCTCATAAATGCATCTTTAGCGTTAAGTCCAGTCGTCTCTTAGGATTTTTAGTTTCCAAGACCGGGATCATGGTAGTTCCTCTTAAGGTTGAGGCAATACTTTAGTTGCCTCTTCCGTGCACAATTAGACAGCTTCAAGGTTTACAGGGGAAAGCTAACTTTCTATATCCTTTCATAGTGAATTATGCCAATATCACTAATAAGGGCTTCATGCGCCTCTTGAAGAAAGACACCCCATTTATTTGGGATGAGTGAGCCCAGGAGTATTTTGACGCTTTGAAGAACGCCTTGGTATCGACCCCTCTACTGAAATCTCCTGATTATAATAGAGATTACTTGTTATATATTTACGCGTCTGCAGAGACGATTGGTATGGTTATAGTTCAGGAGGATGATGAGCTCCATGAGCATGTCATCTACTATATTAGTCAAAATTTAGTTGGTCCTGAGCTTAATTACTCTCACATTGAAAAGCTAGCTTTGGCTGCCGTTCACACAGCCCAACGTTTACATCACTATATATTAATTTGCACGACTACGGTGGTTTCTGATGTCAATAAATTTCAATACGCCCTTACTAGACGTATCATTGGAGGGAAATATAATAAATGGATTTTCATCTTACAAGAATTTGATCTCGACTTCGCTTCGGTCAAGTCCAAGAAATCATTAGTTTTTGTAGAGTTAATATCCAATTTTCCATGATTAGATGAGGATGTTATCCATGTTGATTCATTTGCAGACAAACACATTTTCCTTGTATCGTCATCCAACCCATGGTATGGAGACATTATTTTATATCTTCAAACCTTGAAGTTCGCTCAGCATCTCTCGCGAGATGATCGACGCCGTGTTAGATACCAAGTCAAAAAGTATACCATCTTCGGTGACACTTTATATTGCCGAGGAGTAGATAATATCTTGTTTCATTGCTTAACTCACGAGGAAGCCGAGTCACTCCTAAACGATTGCCACAAAGGGGCTTGTGGTGGTCACTTATTCAGGCTTGCGACAACCCAAAAATCCTGCGAGTCGGTTATTTATGGCTTACTATCTTTAAAGATTGTATCGAAGTGGTTAGGAAGTGTCACCACTACCAGGTGTTCACTCGAAAAATGTGCTCGCATCCATCCCCTCTTCAACTAGTCATTACCATCGGTCCCTTCACCAAGTGGTGGGTAGATTTCGTCGATTGCAACCCAACTTCGGCTAGGGGCATAAACACATTATCATGGCCATCGAAATTTTACTAAGTGGGTCAAGGCCATGCCTACCATAAAATCCGATGGGAAGACTGTAGCCTTCTTTGTGTTCAACCAAATTATCGCCTGGTTTGGTATCCCGAGTGAGATTGTCACTTATCATGGCAGTCACTTTTAGAATGAGATGATGGTAGAACTAGAATCTAAGTTGGGGTTTAGACATGGTCATTCATCCCCTTATTACCCCCAAGGAAATGGGCAGGTAGAGGCCGTCAACAAGTCTCTCAAGACCATTTTGAAAAAAATTGTTAGTCAGAGTAATTCCAATTGTCACATCATGTTATATCCCGTGCTTTAGGAATACTGAACCTCGATTAAGACTGCCACCGATTTTTCCCCTTTTCAGTTAGTGCACGGTTCGGAGTCGATCCTTACTATTGAATTTGAAATGCCTTCTCTCAAGTTGGCAGTCAAGCTCCTACCTAACACTTCATATTTAGAGCGACGCCTTGTGCACCTAGAGAGTCTTGACAAGCAATGTCAAGATGCTTTTACAACTATCGAGGAAAACAAGAAACATGTCAAGGTTTAGTATGACAAGTCTGTTTGTCCCTGGTTGTATGCTAAGTGTGACTTGGTCCTCTTGTATGATCAAGCCAAAGAACTGCTAGGGGCAGGTAAGTTTAAACCCATGTGGCACAATCCTTACATTGTGCGATGTGTCCTAAAAAAGGAGCCTACGAATTAGAAGATTATGAAGGGAATAAGTTGGTCGAGCCCAAAAATGGGCTCTACTTGAAAAGGTACTACACTTGAGCCCTAGGCTTGGGCAAAACTCTTTGTATACTAATGTAAATTTAGTGTATATACATCTCTTTTCTCCTTTTCTTTTGTCTTTAGCTTGCTTATCGAGTTTTCCCTTTGTTTGTCTACCGATCTTCGGTCTACCTAGGATTCACAGACGGAGTCTTCATTCTACCTAGGATTCACAAACAGAGTCTTCGGTATACCTAGGATTCACAGACGAAGTCTTCGGTCTACCTAGGATTCGCAGACGGAGTCTTCGGTCTACCTAGGATTCACAGATAGAGTCTTCGGTCTACCTAGGATTCGCAGATGGAGTCTTCAGTCTACCTAGGATTCATAGATGGAGTCTTCGGTCTACCTAGGATTTGCAGACGGAGTCTTCGATCTCCCTAGGATTCGCAGATGGAGTCTTCGATCTCCCTAGGATTCGTAGACAGAGTCTTCGGTCTACCCAGTATTCACAGACGAGGTCTTCGGTCTACCTAGGATTCACAGATAGAGTCTTCGGTCTACCTAGGATTCGCAGATAGAGTCTTCGATCTACCTAGGATTTGCAGACGGAGTCTTCGGTCTCCTTAGGATTTGCAGACAAAGCTAGTCATCATACACGGAACATGGCTTCTGCCGCTTGGGTGGTTTACTCACCCGAGGGTCTGCTGGTATCTTCAGGTGGCGCATGCCTAGGGCCATCCATGAATAATGTGGTCGAATATAGCATCGTCATAGAACTTTTGCACGATGCTATCTTGCATGGCATTCACTCTTTAAAAGTTCGTTTGGATTCCCAGTTAGTAGTATGTTAGTTGAGTGGTCGTTACCGCGTGTGGGATCGTACTTTACTCCGTCAATTCCTACGGGTACATATTTTATTACTAATGTAAATTTATCACAATTTGATTTTATTACATATTACCACATTCCTAGATGTTATAATCATGTATCCAATGCCTATGCTAATAACGTTTTAGATTGTCATTTGTCACATTAATAAAGAAAAGAAAACCATTAAATCAATGTACACATTGTAAGATATAAGTAAAGTCAAAGATCCCTTTTTTATATATTTCAAAATATGGTATTTATATTACAAAATCGGGGCTAAAACCCTCAATACACTTATACAACCGGTATACATATCCCACGATATCTACGCCTGTGGTGCCAGATGTGTGTCATGGTAGAAAACCACGGTGTTTATGAGACACCGGAAGATTCATTCCCATGCTCCAAGTACATCAACCACCTGTCGCTGTATGACTTCAGGTAGATCCTCTACCTGGACCATAGGAATCCTTTGTGTCAAACGAGACAGGTTTCCCTACACGTTCTGTAGGACTCTATCCGCTTCTCCTCCCACCACGTCATCTCCCCGGTTCCACGTCTGCGATTACACAAGTATCTAGTTAATATTTAAACACCGTTCAAAATAATATTTTTGTTCCCTAAATACAAAAATACAAAAAAAATTGAAATATGTAAAAACTTGTTACCTATATCACCGTAGGCGGCCCCTGGTGGAAGTGGCATATTGGGATCTACTCTGAAATCGATCCCCTCATAGGGATAGTCATCCAAAGCAATGATTTGTCGCCGCCACTAGAATAAAAAATCATCATTGTAGGGCGTTGATACCCTACCTCCCCCCTGTCATCTCATGACCTCGATCCACTGCGCCATGGCTAGATCGTGTGGTTCTCTAGGAAGGATCTCAACTCTAGGTCCCAAACCTGGAACCCGCTCGAAAAAGAAACTGCAAAGAATAGAGGCAAACCCGAAGTTTCTCTTATTCCCATGTTTTCACTATGTGAATTGACCCTTCATATTGGTCAGCAGTGGGGTACACTAGTCATAGACAATGGGCCTAGCACACTCTACTTCCTAAAACATAAGCGATCTCGAGGCTTGATGCAACGAGGCGAACCTATGATCCTGGTAAGCATGAGCACTATGATATTCAAACTGAGATTACTTATTTCCCATATGGGGACTTGGCTTCCCACCTTGTGAGTCCCTTCTACAAAGTGGGCATCGATATACTCCTCGATCTTCATCCCACTCCCTGCACCGCGTGACTTGAGGTTCAAAACCTCCCCTCGACCTTAGGATATATTTTTATTTTGTACTCATAAGTCATCGTGGAGTCGGACTAGCTTCCTCACCGGTCCCATTGGTTGTTATAGTTACCACCAGATTTTGGTTTCTTGCCTTCTAAAAGGCGTAGAGTTTTTAGAAGTGCTACACACACTTCCTCCTTTCAGACTTGTGGTTCCACAAGAATGAGTATTGACTATAGTATTCGAAACACTGGGAGTTCTTTGACTCCCATACCCACTATAGTTAATGACACCCCTTCAACTCCTGTATCCACTACAGTTGTAGTGTCGGAGGCTTATACCAATACTATGGATCGACCTGTAGTTAATGCTTCATCTCTTGCCTCTAATCCTTTTGGGGGTTTTGGTCACTCATCGGTTTACAATGTTCAGTCCATCCCTATGGCTTCTATTCCATTTTCTTATGGTATGCCTAACTTCACTTCGGTGTTTTCAACCGCCATTCCAGTTGTTGGCCCTAATGCTAGCCTTGGACTTGGGGGCACTACACCTCCATACACTCCTTTTCCAGTGGTTCTCATATCTGCCAAATGAATCTTAATATAGGAAGTGTTCTTTTTCTAAACCCCATTTATAATCCTTCTATGGTCAGATGGTACAACCCAGCTGGCGGATAAGTTCGACCCTATATCTCTACCTCCTCGGTATCGATTCTGACCAATAATTTTGGCATGAAGAATCCACTTCAATCCTCCAGGTTCCCACCTGGAGGAGGCTAGTCTTACACTTTGGGAAACCCCCAACCCAGATCCAATCTGGTTGGGGTCATTTTTCATAACCCCCAGCCTAGATCTAATTTGGCTGGGGGAAATTTTCACAATCCTTATCAGAACATTCATGCTGGAATGATGCCCAACCCACCTTATACGAATCATCCCGGAAGAGGGCCTTATAATTTCAGACAAGGCTTTGGTTCTTACCAGAATCCTGGGTGGAATGCAGTTCCCAACACACAATTTTTCATGGGAGGATGGGGCCAAATGTCACAACGCTATCTTCCTTTTTTGACCACACTAAATCTATCAGATTTGTCCAAGTTAATGAACGACGTGGTGATTCATGATCCCACATGGCCCCCTATCCCCACCAAACTTCCTTCAGACATTCCAAAGTTTGAGGGTAAGAATGGAGAGGATCCTGGTGAACATGTTACTACCTTTCACCTTTGGTGCTCATTGAATTCACTGAACCATGATATCATTAGATTACGATTGTTTCAATGCACTCTCATTGGAGTTGTTTCACAATGGTACATTGAACTACCTAGGGGGACATATGGGTCATTTAATCAGTTTGTGGTAGCCTTTCTCAACCAATTTCAATTGCCCATTTGTTATGATGCTGGCCTCGAACTCTTGTTGACTTTATGCCAGGACACCACCACTCACATCTCAGATCATATCCAGGAATGGCGTAAACGGAGGTGGTTGATTAAGAATCCTATACCAATGGCCTTTCTCCTATAATGGCTCCTAAAGTCTTTTCACCCTCCTATCTCGAAGGATGTTGCTACTTCTGGGGTCTCCAACGAAGAAGAAGCTATCTTTAGATCTCAACAGTTAGATTTAATATATGCTCCATCTGGGACATTATATCACCTTCTTCTAGAAGCATCGCGGTCAAATTACGATCCTAGGAAAAAACATGGACCTCATGATGATGGCATTGTAGGGTCCACCAATGTAAATCCCGCATAATCGACAACGAAGTCTATTGGAGGATCAACTTTGTCAGGATCCTCCAAACCCACCCAGTTGGCAGATGTACATTCTGTGCAATTGTCGAAAAACCCAAATGGTGACCAACAACCAGATGGGAATAAAAGGAAAGGTCGAAACAATCGTAAGGGTGGGAAAAATAACAATAAACCCAAGGTCAACGATAATAATGGGAAGCAGAATGATAATGCTGGAGAGGGCAAGAAAGAGAAACGTAAGGTGAATTTTCCTTGTAAACTTTGTACCCATGACCACCTTACACATTTATGCCCCAAACTCGTGGAGGCTGTGAGGATTTTAAATCTCCACCACCCGCTGTGCTGACGAATCCATTCCCACACAACCAACACTTAGCCTCAAGCTCTTCGAAAGCCGGAAATGCGCCCAGTGGAAGTGAAAACCCACCGTCGCGAGATGGCGATAGTGTTTGTATCAATATGGTCGACATGAAAATTGATATAGCCACCCACTCTCGATATTATAGCCCCTCAAAAGTTAGTACCGTTCTAGAAGGTAGTACAAATTAAGAAACCGGAGCCACCACCTCGTATTCTGAAAGGAGTACTTAAGTGCTCTACCCACAATCCTAATGCCAGAGCCGCCTAGAACTACTCTGTTGTTGAAGATATGGGCCAAACCCCTTGCGCGCTGTCTTCTTTGGAGGTACTCCAGACGTGTCCATCACAGAGGAATGCCTTACTCTCTGGCTTAGGAGCTCTAGAACCTAGTGGCTCGAAAATTATTAATTTTGATGTCACGGATGTGAAGCCTTGCTTACCCTACCATGTGGCTTTCCAAATCCACGTGGAGTATTCCAAGTATACTATCAAACGAACAGTTGTTGATGAAGGTGTTGCCACCTGCGTGATGTCCCTTGTATGTTGGAAAGCTCTTTGTTCTCCGACCCTTTCCAAGTTGTCGAACATGTTGACTGCATTTGATGGTCATTCCTTCTACACGGTAGAGGTGGAGGTAGAGGTAGTTGATGCACCTCTCGATTATAACTTTTTACTGGGTCATAATTGGACCTATGCTATGGTCGTTGTCGTATCGTTCGTCTTCTATATACTTTGTTTTCCTCATCAAGGAGAGATCGTGACTATCGACCAGTTATCCTTTGCGTACTCTATTCCTAATGCATATGTTGGACTGTCGATCCCTGTGATTGACAATTCTCAGTCGACAACTGAGAATATCGGTGTCAGAATGTATTCTTCCCTTATGGGTACTTTCGAATTCTCGGCACTGATTCACCATGTTTACACCATGTCTAGTAGGCCCACTTATGCAGGGAGGTCCATTCCTTTCCGCACTTCCTATTTTAGTGATCCATGGACCCTACCTTCTCCGACTTCATCATGTGAAGGACAGTTGCATGCTGGCATGGCTATGCGACTATCGACAGTGGAGATTGTGTATCAAGTTGTTCTTGACTCTTCCATCGATACTGATGTTGTTACCTCGAAACGAATGAGGAGGATCTTGTTCTTAGGCCTGTATGGGCCACCTCGTTATCTTGTTCGCATGCTTGCTTAGATGATACTTCGCCTTCGGAAGAAGCCATCCTTGCAGCCATGAATGGTTCCGAGAGACCTTGGGATGATATGCATCATCGATCCTATTTTCTCCAAAGTCTTGAAAGAATCGAGCAAGATGAATTTCAGTCTACCTTGAGTGAGATAGTCGATCACGTCATAGTTCCACTTGATACGCATGACATTTATGCTGAAGGAAATATGGCGACTATTTCTCCTACCATCTCGATCGATATCTCTCATACCCCTGGAAATATTGAGAACATAAATATGGGTGCGGATTGTTCGCCAGAAGAAATTATGATCTACACCGATCTCTTCAAAGAATTTTGAGATGTATTTGCTTGTTCATACGAAGAGATGCCAGGGATCGACCCTCGGATTTTCGAACATGAGATTAGAGCTTACTTGGATGCTAAACCTATTCAACAATGTCTTAGAGCTGTGAATCCTAGGAAGTTCCCTGCTATTAAGGCAGAGGTGGAGAAGCTACTTAACGCTGGCTTCATCTACCTGGTTCCCTTGACCGAATGGGTATGCAACCCCATTCCTATGGATAAAAAGAAAGGAACCATATGTGTGTGTATGTACTTTTGCGACCTGAACAAGGCTTGTCCTAAAGATAAATTCCCCACGCCTTTCATTGATCATATTCTCGATGAGTGTGCGGGAAGCGAGATATTTATTTTATGGACGGATTTTCAGGCTATAACTGAATCCAGATCAAACCTGAGGACAAACACAAGATGACATTTATATGTCCTTGGGGTACTTTTGCATACCAAAAAATGCCTTTCTGACTTAAAAACACTAGAGAAACCTTCCAATGTGCCATGACTTTCGCCTTTCACAATCTTAAGCACATAGTTGAAGCTTGCCTACTTGGATGATCTTGTTGCTCACTCTCGCAAGAGAGTGGATCATATTATACACCTTCGGCTAGTTTTTGAAAGAAGTTGTTACTAAAGAATCTGGTTAAACCTCATAAATGCATCTTTTGCGTTAAGTCTGGTCGTCTCTTAGGTTTTTTAGTTTCCGAGACCAGGATCATGGTAGTTCCTCTTAAGGTTGAGGCAATACTTTAGTTTCCTCCGCTGTGCACAATTAGACAACTTCAAGGTTTACAGGGGAAAGGTAACTTTCTACATCCTTTCATAGTGAATTATGCCAATATCACTAAAGGTTTCATGCGCCTCTTGAAGAAAGAAACCCCATTTATCTGGGATGAGCGAGCCCATGAGTATTTTGACGCTTTGAAAAATGCCTTGGTATCGACCCCTCTACTGAAATATCCTGATTACAATAGATATTACCTATTGTATATTTCCACGTCTACAGAGACAATTGGTATGGTTATAGTTCAGGAGGATGATGAGCTCCATGAGCACATCATCTACTATCTTAGTCGAAATTTAGTTGGTCCTAAGCTTAATTACTCTCACATTGAAAAGCTAGCTTTCGCTGCCATTCACACAGTCCAATGCTTACATCACTGTATATTACTTTGCACGACTACGGTGGTTTTCGATGTCAATCTGTTTCAATATGTCCTTACGAGACATATCATCAAAGGGAAATATAATAAATGGATTTTCATCTTACAAGAATTTGATCTCGACTTCGCTTCGTCCAAGTCCAAGAAATCGTTGGTTTTTGTAGAGTTAATATCCGATTTTCCATGATTAGATGAGGATGTTATCCATGTTGATTCATTTGCGGACAAACACAATTTCCTTGTATCGTCGTCCGACCCATGGTATGGAGACATTGTTTTATATCTTCAAACCTTGAAGTTCGCTCAGCATCTCTCACGAGATGATCGACGTCGTGTTAGATACCAAGTCAAAAAGTATACCATCTTCAGTGACACTTTATATCACCGAGGAGTAGATAATATCTTATGTCATTTCTTAACTCACAAGGAAGTCGAGTCAGTCCTAAACGATTTCCACAAAGGGGCTTGCGGTGGTCACTTATGCGGGCTTGCGACATCACAAAAATACTGCGAGTAGGTTATTTCTGGCTTACTATCTTTAAAGATTGTATCGAAGTGGTTAGGAAGTGTCACCCCTTCTGAAAAATGTGCCCGCATCCATCCCCTCTTCACCTAGTCATTACCATCGGTCCCTTCACCAAGTGGTGGGTAGATTTCGTTGATTGCAACCCA
Source organism: Picea sitchensis (assembly GCA_010110895.2). Taxonomy (NCBI): domain Eukaryota; kingdom Viridiplantae; phylum Streptophyta; class Pinopsida; order Pinales; family Pinaceae; genus Picea; species Picea sitchensis. Next base: position 26,203 of record SNQJ01S0095935.1, read on the forward strand.
ACTTTGGCTGGGGGCATAAACACATTATCATGGCCTTCGAAAGTTTACTAAGTGGGTTGAGGCCATGCCTACCATAAAATCCGATGGGAAGACTACAACCTTCTTTGTGTTCAACCAAATTATCGCTCGGTTCGATATCCCGAGTGAGATTGTCACTTATCATGGCAGTCACTTTTAGAATGAGATGATGGTAGAACTAGCATGTAAGATGGGGTTTAGACATGGTCATCCATCCCCTTATTACCCCCAAGAAAATGGGTAGGTAGAGGTCGTCAACAAGTCTCTTAAGACCATTTTGAAAAAAATTGTTAATCGGAGTAATTCCAATTGGCACATCATGTTATATCCCGTGCTTTGGGCATACTGAACCTTGATTAAGACTACCATTGATTTTTCCCCTTTTCAGTTAGTGCATGGTGCGGAGTCGATCCTTCCTGTTGAATGTGAAATCCCTTCTCTCAAGTTGGAAGTCGAGCTCCTACCTGAAACTTTAGATTTAGAGCGACGCCTTGTGCACCTAGAGAGTCTTGATGAGCAACATCGAGATGCCTTTACGGCTATCGAGGAAAACAAGAAATGTGTCAAGGTTCAGTATGACAAGTCTGTTTGTCCCTGGTTGTATGTTGAGGGTGACTTGGTTCTCTTGTATGATCAAGCCAAAGAACCGCTAGGGGCAGGCAAGTTTAAACCCATGTGGCATAGTTCTTACATCGTGCGATGTGTCCTAAAAAAGGAGCCTATGAATTAGAATATTATGAAGGGAATAAGTTGGTTGAGCCCAGAAATGGGATCTACTTGAAAAGGTACTATGCTTGAGCCCTAGGCTTGGGCGGATATCTTTGTATACTAATGTAAATTTAATGTATATACATCTCTTTTCTCCTTTTCTTTTGTCTTTAGCTTGCTTATCGATTTTTCCCTTTGTTGGTCTACCAGTCTTCGGTCTACCTAGGATTCACAGACGGAGTCTTCGATTTACCTAGGATTCACAGATGGAGTCTTCGATATACCTAGGATTTGCAAACGGAGTCTTTGGTCTACCTAGGATTTGCAGATGGAGTCTTCGGTCTATCTAGGATTCGCAGACGGAGTCTTCAGTCTCCCTAGAATTCGCAGACGGAGTCTTCGGTCTTTCTAGGATTCGCAGACGAAGTCGTCGGTCTATCTAGGATTCACAGATGGAGTCTTCGGTCTACCCAGGATTCGCAGATGGAGTCTTCAGTCTACCCAGGATTCGCATACGGAGTCTTCGGTCTACCCAGGATTAGCAGACGGAGTCTTTGTTCTACCCAGGATTCACAAACGGAGTCTTTGGTCTACCCAGGATTCGTAAACGGAGTCTTTAGTCTACCCAGGATTCGCAGACGGAGTCTTCGGTCTACCCAGGATTCACAGACAAAGTCTTCGGTCTACCCAGGATTTGCAGACAGAGTCTTCGGTCTACCTAGGATTCGAAGACAGAGTCTTCGGTCTACCCAAGACTCATAGACAGAGTCTTCGGTCTAACTAGGATTCGCAGATGGAGTCTTCAGTCTACCTAGGATTCGCAGACAGAGTCTTCAGCCTACCTAGGATTTGCAGATGGAGCCAGTCGTCATACACAGAACTTGGCTTCCACCACTTGGGTGGTTTACTCACCCGAGGGTCTGCTGGTATCTTTAGGTGGCGCATGCCTAGGGCCATCCATGAAAAATGTGGTCGATTAGAGTGTCGTCATAGAACTTTTGCGCGATGCTATCTTGCACGACATTCACTCTTTAGAAGTTCGCCTGGATTCCCAGTTAGTAGTATGTTATTTGAACAGTTGTTACCGCGTGTGGGATCTTACTTTATTCCATCAATTCCTATGGGTACATATTTTATTACTAATGTAAATTTATCACAATTTGATTTTATTACATATTATCACATTCCTAGAATTTCTAATCATGTATCCGATGCCTATGCTAATAATGTTTTAGATTGGCATTTGTCACATTAATAAAGCAAAGAAAACCATTAAATCAATGTACACATTGTAAGATATAACTAAAGCCGAAGATCCCTTTTTTATATATTTCAAAATATGGTATTTATATTACAAAACCGGGGCTAAAGCCCTCGATACACTTATACAACCAGTATACATATCCCATGATATCTACGGCTGTGGCGCCAGATGTGTGTCATGATAGCAAACCCGGTTCCACGTTTTCCATTATACAAGTATCTAGTTAATATTTAAACACCATTCAAAAAAATATTTTTGTTCCCTAAATACGAAAATACAAAAAAAAATGAAATATGTAAAAACTTGTTACCTATATTACCATAGGTGGCCCCTGGTGGAAGTGGCATATCAGGATCTCCTCTGAAATCGATCCCCGCATAGGGATAGTCGTCCAAAGCAATGATTTGTCGCCGCCACCAGAAGAAAAAATAATCATTGTAGGGCATTGATATCCTACCTCCCCCCTATTGTCTCATGACCTCAATCCACCATGCCATGGCTAGATCGCGTGGTTCTCTAGGAAGGATCTCCACTCTAGGTCCCAAACCTGGAACCCACTCGAAAAAGAAACTGCAAAGAATAGAGGCAAACCCGAAGTTTCTCTTATTCCCATGTTTTCACTCTGTCAACTGACCCTTCATATTGGTCAGCAGTGAGGTACACCAGTCGTAGACAATGGGCCTAGCACACTCTACTACGTAAAACATAAGCGGTCTCGAGGCTTGATGCAAAGAGGTCGAACCTATGATCCTGGTAAGCATGAGCACTATGATCTTCAAACTGAGATTACTTATTTCCCAGATGGGGACTTGGCTTCCCACCTTGTGAGTCCCTTCTACACAGTGGAAATCGATATACTCCTCGATCTTCATCCCACACCTTGCTCCGTGTGATTTGAGGTTCACAACCTCCCCTCAACATGATAGACTAGTCAAGAAGTAGATGCCCTCTACATCGATCCTCATTGGTTGTCCATCGAGGATAAATCTCTCGCTATCAGGGTCCCAGTAACCCACCAACATCTCAAACAACCTCACTTGGGCCCTCGTTCCTTTGAGAGCCCAAAATTTGTACAAACCACATCTTTTTAGAGCCACTTGAGCCACATGAAGAAATTGAGTAAAGTTAATGAAAGAGACTCGAAACCCTGCAAAATCATAGACCTCCATCATTGATCTCATGCTAATTTCTGAAGCCATGCCACCTTCTGATGTGGTTTGTACATGTTGATTAGGAAATCAATGTCCATGTTCCCACCTAGTTCTAGAAAAACCCACTTCTCTCTGGCATATTCATGATACGAATATTCATCGTTGAAGGTCTATTATGATCATCCTCCACTTTTGGGTTTTGAACCTTAAACCTATTAGATTTTTCTCTATTTCCATCCATGGTTACAAGCAAAGAAAATTTTTGTGTATGCCCACAGAGAGAAATTCTATGTATGATTTCTATCACTTTATACCTATTAGAGGTGGATTTTGATGAATTGTAGTATCTCCACTTCTGTTACTCCCCTGATATGTCCAGGGTTAACTCAATCAATTGTGACTAAATATTATTGTATATTTCCATGGAAAGATGTCTGGTTCAAATTTTATGAAAATATGTCTTGTTTGAATCTAGATATCTTATTAATATTATTGAGATTTGCCACCCACAAATATGAAAAACCATCTTAAGTTTCTCTACAAAATTTAGAAAGAAAAAAAAATACTCCACATTTTCAAATTGCCCTTATAATACAGTAACACTTACCTGCCATTCTTGGACTGCGATGATGACGAGCACAAGGAAAACATGCAAACATTAACCTTCTTCACGTCGGTCATTGGGGATATTATTGGACCCTTGATGGACAAAGGATCGAGGAGGATTGGGATTATAAATGAGATGAACAAGGGATGTAGAGTTTTCTCAGAAGATTCATAGCTGGCCATTCTCACATGCATATATGCTCCGGTTTTGTATAATATAGATATATATGTATAGGGCTCGTTTCGTGTAATATAGATATATATGTACAGGGCTCGCCTCTCTATGAATGGACTTCCCTTCCCATTTTCCTTTGCTTCCTGGGAGCTTATACACTTATCGGTACCTCCACGCATCAAGTGGTAAATGGATTATGTATAAAATATTATCGTAGTCTAAACGTTCTAACTATTGGTTGTTTTTTTGGTGACTTTTTTCGTTTGATTTTTCCTGAAATATGGTGAGGAATGGTTGCATCTGTAGATTTGAGTGGCCTCAAACTCTTGTAGACTTTACACTAGGACACCGCCACTCACATCTCAGATCATATCCAGGAATGGCGTAGACGAAGGCGGTTGATTAAGAATCCTATACCCCCGACCTTTCTCCTAGAATGGTTCCTAAAGTCCTTGCACCCTCCTATCTCGAAGGATGTTGCTACCTCCAGGGTCTCCAATGAAGAAGAAGCTATATTTAGAGACCAGTAGTTAGATTTAATATATGCTCATTTTGGGATGTTATTTTACCTTCTTCCAGAAGCATCGCAGTCAATTTACGATCCTAGGAAAAAACCCGGACCTCATGTCAATGGAATTGTAGGGTCTGCCAATGTAAAGCCCACAGACTCGACAACGAAGTGTGCTGGAGGATCAGCTTCGTCAAGATACTCCAAACCCACCCAATCGACGGATGTACATTCTGTGCGATCGTCGAAAAGCCCAAATGGTGACCATCAACCAGATGGGAATAAAAGGAAAGGTCGAAACAATCATAAGGGTGGGAAAAAAAACAATAAACCCAAGGACAAGGATAATAATGGGAAGCAAAATGATAATGCTGGAGAGGGAAAGAAAGAGAAATGTAAGGTGAAGTTTCCTTGTAAACTTTGTACCCATGACCACCTTACACATTTATGCCCCAAACTCATGGAGGCTGCGAGGCTTTTAAATCTACACTGCCCACTGTGCTGATGAATCCATTACCACACAACCAACACTTAGCCTTGAGCTCTTCGAATGCTGGAAATGAACCTGGTGGAAGTCAAAACCCATCGTCGCAAGATGGAGATCGTGTTTGTATCAATATGGTCGACGCGGAAATTGATATAGCCACCTGCTCTCGAGATTATATCTCTTCAAAAGCTAGTACCAGTCTAGAATCTCCTCCTCCCCCTCCAGAGATGAACTTACAGATTGAGAAACCAGAGCCACTGCCTCGTATTTTGAAAGGAGTACTTAAGCGGTCTACCCACAATCCTAATGCTAGAATCGCCCAGAACTACTCTATTGTTGAAGATCTGGGCCAAACCCCTTGTGCGATGCCAGCTTTGGAGGTACTCCAGATGTGTCCATCATAGAGGAATGCCTTACTCTCTGCCTTAGGAGCTCTAGAACCTAGTGGCTCGAAAGTTATCAATTTTGATGTCACGGATGTGAAGCCTCGCTTACCCTACCATGTGGCTTTCCAAATCCACGTGGAGTATTCCAAGTATACTATCAAACGAGCAGTCATTGATGAAGGTTTTTCCACCTGCATGATGTCCTTGGTCTATTGGAAATATCTCGGTTCTCTAATCCTTTCCAAGTCATCGAACATGTTGACTACATTTTACGGTCATTCCTTCTACCCTCATGGTATTCTTCCTGCCTTTTCGGTCCAGTTAGGTGGGAAGACAGTAGAGGTGGAGGTAGAGATAGTTGATGCACCTTTCAATTATAACTTGTTATTGGGTCACAATTGGACCTATGCAATGGTCGTTGTCGTATCATCCGTCTTCTTTATACTTTGTTTTCCTCATCAAGGAGAGATTGTGACTATCGACCAGTTATCCTTTGCGTACTCTAGTCCTAACGCATCTGTTGGACTGTAGATCCTGTGATCATCAATTCTCAGTCGAAAACTGAGAATATCGGTGTCAAAATGTATTCTTCCCTTATGGGTACTTTCGACTTCTCGGTACCGATTCACCACGTTTACAAAATGTCTAGTAGGCCCACTTCTGCAGGGAGGTCCATTCCTTTACGCACTTCCTATTTTAGTGATCCATGGGCCCTAACTTATTTGACTTTGTCGTGTGAAGGACAGTTACATGTTGGCATGGCTATGCCACTATTGGTAGTGGAGATTGTGTATTAAGCTATTCTTGACTCTTCCGATGATCTTGATCCTATTACCTCACAGACGAACGAGGAGGATCTTGTTCTTAGGCCTGTATGGGCCACCTCGTTATCTTGTTTGCATGATTTTTTAGATGAGACTTCACCTTCAGACGAAGCCATCCTTGAAGCCATGAATGGTTCCGAGAAACCTTGGGATGATATGCATCATCGATCCTATTTTCTCCCAAGTCTTGAAAGAATCGAGCAAGATGAATTTCGGTTTACCTTGAGTGAGATAGTTGATCACGTCATAGTTCTACTTGATACGCACGACATTTATGCCGAAGGAAATATGGTGAGTATTTCTCCTACCATATCGATCGATATCTCTCGTACACCTGGCAAGATTTAGAACGTAAATATAGGTGTGGACTGTTTTCCAGAAGAAATTATGATCTACACCAATCTCTTCAAATAATTTTGAGATGTATTTTCTTGGTTATATGAAGAGATGCTAGGGATCAACCCTCGTATTTTTGAACATGATATTAGAACTTACCTGGATGCTAAACCTATTTGACAACATCTTAGAGCTGTGAATCCTAGGAGGGCCCCTGCTATTAAGGCAGAGGTGGAGAAGCTGCTTAACGTTGGCTTCATCTACCCAGTTCCCTTGACCGAATGGGTATTCAACCTCGTTCCTATGGATAAAAAGAAAGGAACCATCCGTGTGTGTATGTACTTTCATGACCTAAACAAGGCTTGTCCTAAAGATAACTTCCCCACGCCTTTCATTGAGAAGATTCTCGATGAGTGTGCGGGAAGCGAGATATTTTATTTTATGGACGGATTTTCAAGCTATAACCAAATCCAGATCAAACCTGAGGACCAACACAAGACGACATTTATATGACCTTGGGGTACTTTTGCATACAAGAAAATGCCTTTCGAACTTAAAAACAATGGAGCAACCTTCCAACGTGCCATGACTTTCACCTTTCACGATCTTAAGCACATAGTCGAATCCTACCTGGATGATCTTGCTGCTGATTCTCGTAAGAGAGTGGATCATGTTATACACCTTCGACTAGTTTTTGAAAGAAGTTGTTACTATATAATCCAGTTAAACCCTCATAAATGCATCTTTTGTGTTAAGTCTGGTCGTCTCTTAGGATTTTTAGTTTCCGAGACTGGGATCATGGTAGATCCTCTTAAGGTTGAGGCAATACTTCAGTTGCCTCCACCGTGCACAATTAGATAGCTTCAAGGTTTACAGGGGAAATCTAACTTTCTACGTCGTTTCATAGTGAATTATGCCAATATCACTAAGGGTTTCATGCGCCTCTTGAATAAAGACACCCCCTTTATCTGGGATGAGCGAGCCTAGAAGTATTTTGACGCTTTGAAGAACGGCTTGGTATTGACCCCTCTACTGAAATCTCCTGATTACAATAGAGATTACCTATTGTATATTTTCGTGTCTGCAGAGACGATTGGTATGGTTCTAGTTCAGGAGGATGATGAGCTCCATGAGCATGTCATCTACTATCTCAGTCAAAATTTAGTTGGTCCTGAACTTAATTAATCTCACATTGAAAATCTAGCTTTCGCTGCCATTCACATAGTCCAACACTTACATCACTATATATTACTTTGCATGACTATGGTGGTTTCCGATGTCAATCTGTTTCAAGACGTCCTTACTAGACATATCATTGGAGGGAAATATAATAAATGGATTTTCATCTTACAATAATTTGATCTCGACTTTGCTTCGACCAAGTCCAAGAAATCGCTAGTTTTTGTAGAGTTAATATCATATTTTCCACGATTAGACGAGGATGTTATCCATGTTGATTTGATTGTGGATGAACAAATTTTCCTTGTATCGTCGTCCGACCCCTTGTATGGAGACATTGTTTTATATCTTCAAACCTTGAAGTTCGCTCAACATCTTTCACGAGATGATCGAGGGCGTGTTAGATACCAAGCCAAAAAGTATACCATCATTGGTGACACTTTATATCGCTGAGGAGTAGATAATATCTTTCATCATTTCTTAACTCACAAGGAAGTTGAGTCAGTCATAAACGATTGACACAAAGGGGCTTGTGGTGGTCACTTATCTGGGCTTGCAAAAACCCAAAAAATCCTGCGAGGTGGTTATTTCTGGCCTACTATCTTTAAATATTGTATCGAAGTGGTTAGGAAGTGTCACCCATGCCAGGTGTTCACTTGGAAAATGTTCTCGCATCCATCCCCTCTTCGCCCAGTCATTACCATCGGTCCCTTCACCAAGTGGGGGGCAGATTTCGTCGATTGCAACACAACTTCGGATGGGGGCATCAACACATTATCATGGTCGTCGACTACTTTAATAAGTGGGTCAAGGCCATGCCTATCGTAAAATCTGATAGGAATACTACAACCTTCTTTGTGTTCAACCAAATTATCGCCCAGTTCGGTATCTCGAGTGAGATTGTCACTTATCATGGCAGTCACTTTCATAATGAGATGATGGTAGAACTAGCATCTAAGATGGGGTTTAGACATGGTCATTCATCCCCTTATTACCCCTAGGAAAATGGGCAGGTAGAGGCCATCAACAAGTCTCTCAAGTCCATTTTGAAAAAAATGGTTAGTCGGAGTAGTTCCAATTGGCACATCATGCTATATCCGACGCTTTGGGCATACCAAACCTTGATTAAGACTGCCACTAGTTTTTCCCCTTTTCAGTTAGTGCATGGTGCAGAGTCGATCCTTCCTGTTGAATGCTAAATCCCTTCTCTCAAGTTGGCAATCGATCTCCTACCTGACACTTCAGATTTAGAGCGACGCCTTGTGCACCTAGAGAGTCTTGACGAGTAGTGTCGAGACACCTTTACGACTATCGAGGAAAACAAGAAATGTGTCAAGGTTCAGTACGACAAGTCTATTTGTCCCCGGTTGTATGTTGAGGGTGACTTGGTCCTCTTGTATGATCAAGCCAAAGAACCGCTAGGGGCAGGCAAGTTTAAACCCATGTGGCACGGTCCTTACGTCATGCGATGTGTCCTAAAAAAGGAGCCTACGAATTATAATATTATGAAGGGAATAAGTTGGTCGAGACTAGAAATGGGCTCTACTTGAAAAGGTACTACACTTGAGCCCTAGGCTTGGGCGGAACACTTTGTATACTAATGTAAATTTAGTGTATATACATCTCTTTTCTCCTTTTCTTTTGTCTTTAGCTTTCTTATCGAGTTTTCCCTTTGTTGGTCTACTGGTCTTCGGTCTACCTAGGATTTGCAGACAGAGTCTTCGGTCTACCTAGGATTCGCAGACAGAGTCTTCAGTCTACCTAGGATTCGCAGACAGAGTCTTCGGTCTATCTAGGATTCACAGATGGAGTCTTTGATCTACCTAGGATTCACAGACGGAGTCTTCGGTTTACCTAGGATTCGTAGACAGAGTCTTCGATCTACTTAGGATTCGCAGAAGGAGTATTCTGTCTACCTAGGCTTTGCATACAGAGTCTTTGGTCTACCTAGGATTTGTAGACGGGGTCTTCGGTCTACCTAGGATTCACAGATAGAGTCTTCGGTCTACCTAGGATTCGCAGACGGAGTCTTCGGTCTACCTAGTATTTGCAGATGGAGTCTTTGGTATCCCTAGGATTTGTAGACAGAGCCAGTCATCATACACAGAACTTGGCTTCCACTGCTTCGGTGGTTTACTCACCCGAGGGTCTGCTGGTATCTTCATGCGGTGCATGCCTAGGGCCATCCACAAATAATGTGGCCGAATATAACGTCGTCACAAAACTTTTGCGTGATGCTATCTCTCATGGAATTCACTCTTTAGAAGTTCACCTGGATTTTGAATTAGTAGTATGTTAGTTGAATGGTCGTTACCGTGTGTGGGATCCCACTTTACTCCGTCAATTCCTACGGGTACGTATTTTAGAACGACAATTTGATTTTATTACATCTTATCACATTCCTAGAAGTTCTAATCATGTATCTGATGCCTATGCTAATTACATTTTAGATTGGCATTTGTCACATTAATAAAGCAAAGAAAACCATTAAATCAATGTACACATTGTAAGATATAAGTAAAGCCGAAGATCCCTTTTTTATATACTTCAAAATATGGTGTTTATATTACAAAATTGGGGCTAAAACCCTCGATACACATATACAACCGGTATACATATCCCACAATATCTATGCTTGTGACGCCAGATGTGTGTCATGGTAGAAAACCACGACGTTTGTGAGATGTCAGAAGAGTCGTACCCATGCTTTAGGTACACCATCCACCTTTCGCTGCATGGCTTCAGGTAGATCCTCTACCTGAACAATAGGAATCCTTTGTGTCAAACGAGATAGGTTACCCTGCACGTTCTGTAGGGCTATATCCACTTCTTCTCCCACTGCCTCATCTCCCTGGTTCCACGTCTGTGATTACACAAGTATCTAGTTAATATTTAAACACCATTCAAAAAAATATTTTTTTTCCCTAAATACAAAAATACAAAAAAAATTGAAATATGTAAAAACTTGTTACCTATGTCACTATAGGCGGCCCCTGGTGGAAGTGGCATATCAAGATCTCCTCTGAAATTGGTCCCCGCATAGGGATAGTCGTCCAGAGCAATGATTTGTCACCACCACTAGAAGAACAAATCATCATTGTATGGCGTTGATACCCTACCTCCCCCCTGCCGTCTCATGACCTCGATCCACCATACCATGGATGGATCGCGTGGTTCTCTAGGAAGGATCTCCACTCTAGGTCCCAAACCTGGAACCCGCTCGAAAAAGAAACTACAAGAAATAGAGGCAAACCCGAAGTTTATCTTACTCCCATGTTTGCACTCTGTCAATTGACCCTTCATATTGGTCAGCAGTGAGGTACACCAGTCATAGACAATGGGCCTAGCACACTCTACTGCGTAAAACATAAGCGGTCTCAAGATTTGATGCAACGAGGCCGAACCTATGATCCTAGTAAGGATGAGCACTATGATCTTCAAACTGAGAATACTTATTGCCTGGAAGGGGACTTGACTTCCCACTTTGGGAGTCCCTTTTACACATTGGGCATTGATATACTCCTCGATATTCATCCCACTCCCTTCTCCACATGACTTGAGGTTCACAACCTCCCCTCGGCATGATATACCAGTCAAGAAGTAGATGTCCTCTACTTCAATCCTTAGTGGTTTTCCATCGAGGATAAATCTCTCGCTATCAAGGTCCTAGTAACCCACCAACATCTCCAACAACCTCACTTGGGCCCTCATTCCTTTGAGAGCCCAAAATTTGTATAAACCACATATTTTTAGAGCTTCTTGAGCCACATGAAGAAATTGAGTAAAGTTAATGAAAGAGACTCGAAACCTTGCAAAATCATTGACCTCCATCATTGATCTTGCACTAATTCATGAAGCCATGCCACCTTCTGATGTGGGTTGTACATGTTGATTAGGAAATCAATGTTCATGTTCCCACCTAGTTCTGGAAAACCCCACTACTCTCTGGCATATTCATGATATGAATATTCATCATTGAAGGTCGATTATGATCATCCTCCACTTTTGGGTTTCGAACCTTAAACCTATTAGATTTTGCTCTATTTCCATCCATGGTTACAAGCAAAGAGAAAGTTTATGTATGCCCATAGAGAGAAAGTTTATGTATGCTTTCTATCGCTTTATACCTATTAGAGGTTGCTTTTGATGAATTGTAGTATCTCCACTTCTGTTACTCCCCTGATCTGTCCAGGGTTGACTCAATCAATTGTGACTAAATATTATTGTATATTTCCATGGAATGATGTCTGGTTTGAATTTTATGAAAATATGTCTTGTTTGAATCTAGATATCTTATTAATCTTACTGAGGTTTTCGACCCACAAATATGAAAAACCATCTTAAATTTCTCTACAAAATTTAGAAAGAAAAAAAAAAAATACTCCACATTTTCAAATTGCCCTAATAATACAGTAACACTTAGCTGCCATTCTTGGACTGCGATGATGACGAGCACAAGGAACACATACAAACATTAACCTTCTTCATCTCTGTCGCTGGGGATATTATGGGGATATTATTGGACCCTTGATAGACAAAGGATTATAAATGAGATGAACAAGGGATGTAGAGGTTTCTCAGAAAATGCATAGCTGGCCATTCTCACATGCACATATGCTCTGGTTTCATATAATATAGATATATATGTACAGGGCTCGTTTCGTATAATATAGATATATATGTACAAGGCTCGCCTCTCTATGAATGGACTTCCCTTCCCATTTTCCTTTGCTTCTCGGAAGCTTATACACGTATCGGTACCTCCACGCATCAAGTTGTAAACGGATTATGTATAAAATATTATCGTAGTCTAAACGTTCTACTTGTTTGGCTGTTTTTTTTGTGATTTTTTTTCATTTGATTTTCCCTGAAATCTGGTGAGGAATGGTTGGATCTGTAGATTTGAAGCCCTTTTACCCTTGCTAGTCCTTGTTTTCAAGCCCGTACGCACCCTATTTCCTTGACAGTCGCATACACATGCATTCTGTCTCACTGCTAGATGTGTGTATACGCCCTGTTTCCCTGAATAGTCGTGTATACCACTTTCCCTTGTTGGGTGGGATTTGATGATTGTTGAGCCTTCTTAGGTCTTTGTAGTGCCTGTTGAGCTTCTCTAGGTTGAAAGAAACCTATTGGGAGTTGAATTTTTGGGTGTAGTCTTTCTCATTGTTTTTCATTCTTGGGTTGTCCTTGAACCCTAGGTTGTTTGCTTGGCTTCTTGATATTCTGCGTGAAGTTATTTCATTTATACATAGTAGAATTTATATATCAGGTTTCTTTTCAGTCCATGCATTTTCTCTTTAATATATTGAAAATACAAAAAAAATAGGAATTTTGCATTAGTTAGCATTTTTGTCTTTGAACCTTTATCATTAGCTTAGTGCATTTAGCGAAAGATTGCATTTTTACTTCTGAATTGCAGAGTTGAAATTGAAAATTGCACTATTTTTATTAACATATCATTTATTGAAAAGTTAAATATAGACTTTGCATTATATTCATATTTATCTTCTTGCAGAGTCATAACATCATGAGTTTTGCTTCCATACCCTTTTGAGTAATCACGGCCAATAAAATGTACGCTTTAAACTAAAATTGATTAGTCACGATTTTATTTTTAGGGTGCATAAACTAGTCTAGGATTTAGTGCCTTGGAATAGGATTTTGTGAGTAAACTTCTCCAAGGTAATTAAATCAACATATGTGTCTAAGATAGGGATTTGAGAAGTCCATTGTATAATTGGTAAGATCAAGAGGCTCCGCTCACACCGGAGTTAATCACAAGGTTACGCGAGGTTAGTTGAAGGGATAACCCCTGGATACTCACCTAGCGTCAGAGATATTTTTGTGGATTTATTCATATTTGGGGATCTTGCTAGTACCCATACCTCCATGAGAGGCATTGCTTTCAAGGTTTTTGGCTTTGCTACCCTGCCCATACGGTGATTTAGACTTATGACTGTTCTCTTGTGCATCGATTATACAGTGGTTTATTAGTTTCTTGACTTAGGTATCTCATAGGTTACTTGCAGGGGTTATTCTACTTGTATCCTAGGTCAGATAGAGGTTAGACAACACATAGCCTTTATGGAGGATTACCTCTCCGAGGGGATCTGACTGACTGTTTGTTAATCCCACGAGGGCCTCTATAATTGATTTTGTTACCTCCAAACTTTAGCAGGGAGTCTCAGGTCCCTCTTGGATGAGACATACCTTCTTTAGTGAGGGAGGCCACTCAGCCACTTTAGCCCGTTTGCATGCATATTGTCCATTTGAATTTTTGGTATACTCTTTGACTACTAGTTGGCCTTAGGATATATTTTTATTTTGTAGAGTCATAAGTTGTCGTGGAGTCATACTAACTTCCCCACCGGTCTTGTCGGTTGTTACAGTTACCACCGGATTTCAGTTTCTTGCCTTCTAAAAGGCATAGAGTTTTTAGAAGTGGTACACACACTTCCACCTTTCAGACTTGTGGTTCCACAAGAATGAGTATTGAGTCTAGTATTCAGAACACTGGGAGTTATTCGACTCCCATACCCACTATAGTTAATGGAACCCCTTCAACTCTTGTAGCCGCTACAGTTATAGTGTCGGAGGCTTATACCAATACTATGGCTCGCCCTGTAGTTGATGGTTCATCTCTTACCTATAATCCTTTTTGGGGTTTTGGTCACTCGTCGGTTTACAATGTTCAATCCATCCCTATGGCTTCTATTCCATTTTCTTATGGTATGCCTAACTTCACTCCGGTATTTTTAATTGCCATTCCAGGTGTTGGCCCTAACACTAGCCTTGGACTTGGGGGAACTACACCTCCTTACACTCCTTTTCCAGTGGTTCTCATATCCCCCAAACAAATCCTAATATAGGAAGTGTTCCTTTTCTAAGCCCTGTTTCTAATCCTTCTACGGCCGGATGGTAAAACCCAGCTAGTGGATACATTCTGCCGTATATCTCTAACTCCTCGGTGTCGATTCCAACCAATACTTTTGGCATGAAGAATCCACTTCAATCCTCCGGGTTCCTACCTAAAGGAGGTCAGTATTACACTTTGGGCAACCCCCAACCTGGATCCAATTTGGTTGGGGGCAGTTTTCATAACCCCCAGTCTAGATCTAATCCGGCTGGGGGAAATTTTCACAATCCTTATCAGAACATTCCTATTGGAATGATGCCCAACCCACCTTATACGAATCAGCCCTGAGGAGGGCCTTATAATTTCGGAAAAGGATTTGGTTCTTACCAGAATCCTGGGTGGAATGCAGTTCCCAACACACAATCTTTCGCAGGAGGATGGGGCCAAATGTCGCAACCCTATCTTCCTTTTTTGACCACACTAAATCTATCAGATTTGTCCAAGTTAATGAACGACCTAGTGAGTCATGATCCCACATGGACCCCTATGCCCACCAAACTTCCTTCAGACATTCCAAAGTTTGCGGGTAAGAAAGGAGAGGATCCTGGTGAACATGTTACTACCTTTCACCTTTGGTTCTCATCAAATTCACTGAACCACGATACTATTAGATTACGATTATTTCAATGCACTCTCATTGGAGTTATTTCACAATGGTACATTGAGCTACCTAGGGGGACATATGGTTCATTTAATCAGTTGGTGGTATCCTTTTGACTTTATGCTAGGACACCATCACTCACATCTCGGATCATATCCATGAATGGGCGTAGATGGAGGCGGTTGATTAAGAATCCTATACCCTCGACCTTTCTCCTAGAATGGCTCCTAAAGTCCTTGCACCCTCTTATCTTGAAGGATGTTGTTAATTCTGGGGTCTCCAATGAAGAAGAAGCTATCTTTAGAGCCCAGTAGTTAGATTTAATATATGCTCAGTCTGGGATGTTATATCACCTTCTTCCAGAAGCATCACGGTCAAATTACAATCCTAGGAAAAAACCCAGACCTCATGCCGATGGAATTGTAGGGTCCGCGAATGTAAAGCCCGTAGACTCGACAACGAAGTCTGCCGGAGGATCAACTTCGTCAGGATCCTCCAAAACCACCCAGTCGGCGGATGTACATTTTTTGAAATCATCGAAAAACCCAAATGGTGACCAACAACCAGATGGGAATAAAAGGAAAGGTTGAAACAATCGTAAGGGTGGGAAAAATAACAATAAACCCAAGGA
>SNQJ01S0095937.1:0-11327 GCA_010110895.2 Picea sitchensis
GTTGACGCCAAAGAGTTCGAAAGAGGGACTTGATTCTCAGTGGGAAGGTTGGCAGTCTTCCAAGCACAGAGAGAGAAGTGGGTCAGCAGCAACCAGAGAGCAGTGGTTGAAGGACATAGCCAGTTGTAGTGCACGGCATGTCAAAGTTTTCAGGTGATTGTCGAAAAGATTTTGATATAACTTGAAAGAAGATGATCATAAGCTTTTGTGGGTCCAAAAGCCTTTAAGTGGGAAGGTGTGATCAAAATCTGGATCAGGGGATCAAATTTTGCTCAATTTTCAAAGTGGTCAGAATGCGACGAAAATGGTGCCATTGCGTCCATCTCGTCTTCCTGATTCCGGTGGTATATTTACTTTCTCAAACAGAGTCCGTATGGAGAAGATATCACGATCTGTTCGCCGAGCCAAACATGCAAAAAATTTGATGCTGACTGTACCTGTCCGTACAGTCCGTACAGGACACGTGGCAGGTCCGTGCAGGACATGTGGCGGCTCCAGGTGATGATATGTGTCAGGAAGATTTGGTTTTTTGGGCGTACGGTTGGACCAATTCGGAGGTGACACGTGTCACCACTGGAAGGGTGACACATGGCACAGGATGACGTCAGCATCCTACGTGTCGGATGACGTCAACAACATATGTGGCGATGATGTGGCACACATTCATTGGTTGATGGTTGGCGAATCATGGAGAGACACGTGTATGTTTATGGGGAAATGATATGAGGACACGTGGCCCAATCAGAGGGCGCCACGTGTCACTCATTGTTTGGTTAAATGGGTTATGTGTAAAATTTGTTATGGCTCTGACCGGATTCGAACCGGTGACCTCCATCTCCGCCCAAGTCTTCACCAACCTCCGCTAACCAATACACCGCCGTTTGTTCCTTGTAAAGTATCCAGATTCTTATTTATTTAAATTAACATATGTTTGGATTGGCGGGAGGTTGGGCCGGGGCTTGGCCCCAGCCCATGGTCATTTGAATATGTTATATGAACGTGCCATAAGTTTTACAACCCGACCGTTGTATATACGTGCGGAGTTTTGAACCTAACCCATGGTCCTGTTATATGCGCATACGACCATATGTTAAATGGAGGGCGCGAGAGTTCAAACTTTATACAAAGCCCGGTCATATGGGTAATGTATGTGACCATGCCTATGTGGAATGGGCGCGCGGGATTTTACAACATTTTTCAGCCCACGGTTGTATTACGGTAGTATATGACCAATACATTTGTAAAATGGTGTGTGGGGGTTGTTAAAATGTGGCCCGTGGTTATACCGTTTTGCATGTGACCACATATTGTGGGTGCGCATTTGGTTGTTCAAACGGTTTCAAACGGTTTTTAAAATGGTTAAACAATTAGCCCCTTTTCTACATTTGCGCACGGTCATATGACTGCACGTGCCCGAGTGCTAGGCGGTTGGGGGTTGGAGGCGCCCTAACAGTCCTACAGTTTGGACCGGTTTTCGGTTATGCGTGGGGCTAGGTTTTAACGCGCGTTTTGGAGCATGTTCTTGGTTCATGCACACAGAGGTGCGTTTTGTAGAGCCAGTTTCAGAAAGCTTGAAGGAGGAAAATGGAGGAGGCCTAACTTCTTCATCTTTTGGCCGATTGAGGTGCCATAAAAGCCCATCTAGGGGTTTTTCGATGTGCTGGATCCATTGGTGATGTTTTCAAGGCCATTTGAAGACTTCTTCTGCAAGTGTTTCACCATTGAAGTTTCAGCAAGCTCTAGGGAGCTTGAAGCCCTCTTTGATGGAGGACATGGTTTGGTGAGCTTATGTTTGTTTTCTGTGATTGAATAATCATGTTTGGCTAATTGATATGCTCTGAACACATTGGGACAAGTTTCAGAGGCTTTTGAGGACTTTTACAAGTGTTTTTTCCAAAGAGTAGCTCATGGAAGATTATGGCCACATGTAGAAGAGGTCATGCCCGGATGAGCCATGATCCGTTTTCAGAGTTCTATTAGTCATTTTTGGGGTTTTTATGTGTTCTGATCTCAATGGTACAGTCTGTTTTTCCATTGGAGTTGAGCAGCAGCTTTTAAAAGAACTTTTGACTAATTAATCCCAGAGAGCCAGGTCCATTTATGGAGGCTCAAGGAGATGTAGCCCGGAGGGGGGTGAACTCCTTTATCAGCTTGTTCTTGTTGTGAGTTTGATGGTTTATTTGCTGCAAGTTGTGTTGCGGTGTATTTGTTTTAAGTACATATTTAACCATCTAAAAGAACAATTCCTCACACATAAGCATTTACAAGAAGATACATGAACTTAACACATACGTTTTATCTTGCATATTTATACACATGAAGCAAGGTCCTGTAAAGTTTATTTTAATGAAGTAGGGGTGCTTGCATAGCATAACAAGTCAGCCTTCTATTTTCAGATCATCTACTGCCTCCAATTGTGAAAGTAATGCCTTTCGTTGGGAAGGGCATGTTTGAAGGACTTCCATAACTGACATGATATCTGGTGATTTAGCGAGATAGTCAATAAGACCGTAGCTCTGGGCGGCCTAAGCATTAGGGTTTTGCACATTCCTACACAAGGGTGCGTGAGGCATGCAGGCGATGGCTTCAGTGTTAGGATGAGGGATCATCAATGGTTGTATAGTTGGTGGCTAAGGAGCATCTGAAGTGGTGGGTAATGGATCAGGGGATGTACCGTATTGGAGACTCCGAGTTTGTAAGAGGATTTCCTCTTCAGTGGTGAGGAGGATACTATGGTTGGTGGTGTTCCTTGGGTGGGGTTGTTCAGGTGGAGGGAACTGCCCTTGGGGGTGTGGGTGTTGGGCCCCTTCTGGTTGAGTATTAATGACTCCTTGATGTGGGATATGGTTTTGTAATACCACCGATGGTGGTGGTGGTATATAAGTGGGAGGTCCCTGAGGTGGACCTTGAGGATTGGGAGCCCGCTGAGGATTCATGGCATCTTTCATCCATTTGTAGTCGACAATTTGGGGGCAATTATGAGTGTAATGGCCATATTCACCACATAATGCACAAGGGTAGTTAATGCGAAGGTTGTTGTTTCTCCCTTGTCATGGTTGGCCGATATTATTGCCCCTTTGAGGGTTTTGGTTGGGTTGGCACTGGTTTCCCCCAGCTTAGGGATTTTGTTGAGCGGGGTTCCCTCCTTGTCCCCAGTTCCTATTGTTTCCTTTCTTCCGGTTATTGTTTGGTTGGTGAGGTGGATTGGTCGTATTCAACTGTTGAAAAGATTGAAATTGTTGAAGAGGGGAAGGTTGGATGAAATTGACCCCCACCCAGTGTTTTCCATGTGGGGGTGCGACAGGTTGAGGTGGACCTAGGAAGGGATAGTATGGGTTACCTTGTCGGGGTCCATATGGGTTGTAAGAAGTGGAGGTGGCTCCATTATTACTTGGTGGATATGATGTTGGTGGTGGAGGAACCGGTTGTGGAACATGTATTGGTTGGGGAAGGGATGTGGGTAGATGAGTACTTATGGGGGGGAAAGGAGCTGCCATGAATGGTGGAGGGGTGGGGGTGGGGGTGGGGGAGGGTAATATGGAGTTCCCCCATATGGTGGAAGGTATGAGCCATGGAGCCAATCAAATCATCATCACTATGCGATGTTCTAGGTTTTTCTTGATCGAAGGGCAAAGGACGAGGAAAATCTTGAAGGACTATGTATAGGTACCCTGATTGGGAATAGATGCTATCAAATTGTTGTGCCTTGGTGATGGCTTCATCTTCAGTGTGGGGGAGGGTTGTAGCCACATCTTTAGTAAGGGTAGGAATGAGTGATCGAAGGAACCAATCTAGCCTTTGTTGTGGGGTGGTGTCCGCTTTACAAAGGTTTTGACATCTATGCCATTCATGAATATGGTCTGATATGTAAGTATCAGTGTTTTGTTTGCATTCTAATAGGATTTCAGACTCAATATCATGATGGATAGGAAGTTGAAAAAATGACAGGAATGATTTGGCTAGTGATTCAAAGGTTGAGTGGGCTCTAGACTTCTCGCCCATGTACCATTTGGTTGCTGTGCCAGTGAGGGTTCTATGAAATAATCTTAGATGATCGAAATCTTACATTATGATATTGGAGGAACACCACAAGGAGAAGGACATGACATGGTTGGCGGGGTCCTCTCTAGCCTTTCCTTCAAACTTAGGGATGTTTGAAGGTAGGTTTTTGGGCATATTCGACCAAGTGGGGTCATGTAATATGGGATCATTTATCAGTTTAGTTAGATCAAGGATATTGAGTGAATCCAAAAAAGGCATGATAGGAGTGGGTCCTACCATGTTATGAGAGGAAGTGGTCCCTTGGGAGCTTGTACTTTGTGAGAATGTTTGGGCTCCGCCTCCTTGTGGTGGAGGGATTGTTTGTGAATTGCTTGGAATATTGGTTCCAAGAAAAGTGGCTCCTAGTAATCTTGAGCCTAGTACCATAGCACTAACTAGTGTATGTGATGGTATTGTTGATGTCTTAGCGAAATTATGAACACCACCCAAAATTGGGGGTAATTTTCTCAAACATCTAGAATGATGGGGATATTGTGGTTCCCCTATGATTCTAGCCTAGAGGTGAGTGTATGTAAATAGTGGTGAGGAATGATAGGAAAAACTGCTTTCAAATTACTTTAAACAATGTATTCATAAAACCGCATGTATTTCAACTAGTGAAAATCATACATTAAGACAATGTGAAAAGTGGTTTGGGATCTTTGTAACTCCTCGTGGGGAAACAAAAAACAAATAACAAGAGCACGTGTCCTATCCAATGTAACATCCTTCCTCTCAAATAACATTGGACCTCCAAAAAATCACCCAACAGTGGGGTCGAAACACACTTGAGGGGAATCTAGTGAAGGGATGGACAATCAATTATAATGAGGGGTGAAGGGGGGCATATCCATGAAGTACTAGTGATATTTCACAAAAACCGTTCAAAATATGACCGAGGTGTGATTGCAGCCCACAACCACCACCTTGGGTAGATAAAACCTAGATTGGGATACTAAGATACCTCCATCAAGCACGACATTTAGATTTTCATCCTCACAAATTGGTCACAGGCTGGATGCTTTCCAAGGGTTGGGTGACCCAAGGAGGCATGCACAAAACAACTGGACCTCGGCCTTCGACCCTTCACAGGTTTCTCCCTGCTTTATGGTATAAGAATGCTCGAGTGGGAGGATTTTGGCAGCCTAATTCAAAACTTTCTAAGTTTCAAATGAGAAATGATGATGGGGAGTTATTTGGTTCCCTATCCCCAAAATCCTAACTTAGACTACCAAATTCTTTTGTGTTCCTCTTGTGGAGGTTAGAAAGTGGGTTGATTATGGTTGTTTTTAGAATGTGAAAGAAGGTTGTGAAGTTGGGGTCATGGACCAACTTTTTTCTTTATGATGGTGTGCACAAAGACCATTTTCTAAGAAAATGAAGCTCACAAGAATTTCAAGTATCTAGCAAAAAGGTTTTTGAATGAGTGAGAGTGTGTTCAAGGAGTGGCGATGGTGAAACAAAGTTTTGATAAATTAAATTCAAGATTTTAGCATGGTGGACATTGTGTGGTCCTTTACTTATCTTTTTTAGATAACTTACTAAATTTTTTCAAAATGACCCTTGCAAACGAAAGGAAATACTAAGCTATCATGGCGGATATGATAATCCTTACTTGGACCCTTTATCTTCCTAAGAAATTTTGTAATCTAGAAAACTTGAAACTAGTCCTAGATTGTGAGCATGTGGGCATGTGTGCGCCCTTGCAATTTCTTTAAACTTCTTAGGTGGCTTACTCTAACAATTGGAAACTATCCTAGAATTGCATGCATGTGGGAATATGGGTCCTTACAACTCTTTTAAGATTAATTTTCAACAAGTAAGTTACGAGGATTGGCCTCTTTTTTAAAGTGATTTGATTTACCAAGGGATATGGAGACTTATCTAAGCAACCTCTTTTTATGATTTCCAAGGTCACACTAAGGTCTAAGGAAATATCATACTCCAATATTGGTTTAGATGGTCTTCTAGTCTCGGTTTAATCTGATGACTTTGTAAAATGAAAGCTTTGTTCTGAGATTCAAATGATAAAAACCTTTTAAGCCATCCACGTGGAAATCAAGGAAATCAAAGATATAATGGTTCTTTTTAATATGTCTAATTATCTATGTGTGATGTGAGGTTTATGTGTGCAAGAATGAGATCTCAACCTGCTTGTGCTATCTTTTACAAAGTGCTAAAATCAAATCTAAGCTATCGAGTGGCAGTGGGAAACTCAAGCCTTATAATTTTGCAAAATTTAAGACAAATGCGCGATAGAATAAAAAACATTCACGCATAGTGCACAAATTGCATGTATGGAGAGTTTTGATAGAGCGCAGATGGGCTTGAACCGCGCGCCTGTTCATCCCGAATCTGTACACACGCAGAGAAGTTGGCGGGACAAAAATTTTGAACAAATTCTCTTACTGTGGGGTGAAATCCTGCTCTCAAAGGCTGATATTAGGCTGGTTTTGACCCCTACACATGCAAACAAGTAAGAAAGACAACTCTAATAGTCTAATTGGGGAGAATTTTGATTCAAATCCCCAGTATGGTCGTCAATATGTTGGGTTCCTTTTGTCACAAGGGTGAGTAAAAGGAGGTCCCTTAACTATCTAGTTAGGCTATCCAGAAAGCACAACAAAGAGTTAGTTAGTCAGTGGCTCAACTAACATAAATAAATAAGAGATAAGAAACAATGAAATAAATCTAAACTAAGCAATCGATAATTTGAAATGAATGCACAAAGAAAACACAAGAGATATATACCAAGTAAACTGATCTTCAAATTGATACTCCTTGGAGAAATATGGGAACTTATGAGTCCCCTCTTTCTCCTTGGGAAGGCTCTTGAGTCCCCGAGTACAAAGTCTTCTTTCTACTATCAATGGCTAACAAAGGAAAATGGTGAAGAAAAGAGTGGTAGAATGTTCAAGAGGAGAGATTCCTAACACTTTCTATGGATGCCCAAAGCTTTCTAAGAGGAAGACGGCTTCGCAAATCTAAAAATGAGCAACATAACAATACTCAAATGCTTCCTCTTTTTTGCATACAATGGCCCTTTATTTATAGGAGGATGGAAAGCTTTTTCCAAACTAGTTTCAAATGTGAATGGGAGGCCCTTAGAGGTACCTCCCATCCTTTTCAGTTATCCCAAGGCAAAATTTGGGGGTAATTTTGGGTACGGGGGAGATCCCCTTCATCCCAAAAGTGGTTGAGGCTCGACCAAACTCATCAATGCGTCGTTTCCATGTCTGCGTAGGTCTTTCGGCTATCATTCGTGCACTCTGTGTACTGTGGGTGTCGTGCTTTTCCTGAATGTGCACGGATTTCCAGAATCACTTTTATATAGTTTCATGATTGTCTTTCCAAACTGAGTGTAATCCTTCCATAAGTATTGGTAGTATGTTGTGTTTGTGTTAATTGTTTCTTCATCCATTGTATGTATCTGTAGTGAGCCATTTTCAAGTGATAACAACAAGCATGACATATGAGATGCCCAATTTCTTCTTCTCCCACCGTACAACAAGCCACGAATAGACCTCTTTGTCTAGAATTTCGTCGTCCAGAAAGAAGGGCAACAAAATGAAGTGAAAAAGTGCCGAAGTAGCACCGCGAGGTCTGACTAAAGTGTAACCATGGTTCATGTCGAACCAGATCTTGTTGGTATGCCGATTCAACAACGCCTGTGTGATTTTCGTTCTCTAGGTTGTGCTAATGAGGTCGTTATACCACTGGGTGAAGGCATTGTTGTGGTTTGTTGTGTTGATGGTAGCAGTTCGAGCATGCCATGGGTTGAACATCTTGGCGTCTTAACGATAAGAAGTGTAGGAAAATTCATGACCCTGTGGCATTTTCAATTTCGACATTGCGAATGCAACCAACAGGTAACCATGGATAAAATAAGCTACCAGTTCATGCATGCTGGCGCAGGCTTGCAACATCTCTATGAGTAAATACTTACACAAATTTAATGGTGCTCCTTGTTTATAGAATTCAACAATAGAGATGGCGTCCAGAGTGCACTCGCCCCTGGAGTAGTTCTTCATGACTTTGTCGGCTATGAGATAATAGGCACAATGAACTTGTTCGTCATTGATGGGATCGATATGAGCTCCGTGACCTCCTCGTTTGGTTCCATTCTTGTCATAGAGACTGAGCTCTCCTTTCTTGCGACCATTCTTCCCTGAGCCTTGGAAGCCTTGAGTTACATCTTTCCCCTCCATGGATAGACCCGTTAGTTTGTAGATATCCTCTACATGGATGGGATACAACTTATCCATCCATAGACATCCATTATGCACCCAACTGATAAGAAATTTGATGCATCACGAAACTTTGTCGGTAATCCTAAAAACTGGCAAGTCGTGCAGGGTCATCAGAGTGGAGTATCGATGTGGTGGGTATGAAGGTTTCCACTTCCATTGTAACTCTCCCATTGACAATGCCATGCAATTCATGTATGTATGCACTGCCATTTGGGGATACAGTGCGACATTTGTAAAATCAATGTTGACTAGCCGAGTATGTTCGACTTTTCCTTGTAAATCTCCTAGAACTTCAACTCGTGGATCAATGAAGTTTGTTGGAACAAAAACCTTTGGAACACCCCCCCGAGCAGTTGTAGTGAGAACCATGGTGGGAAAATTGCATAAATAGACAAGCACCATAAGAGGATGAAGACGCAGGCGAGGATGCACAAAACACTCATGAGGCTATAGGAATGGGTGTGTAGATGACTTGGATAAAGCACGATAACTCAAACAATAGGGTGATTACTGTTAGAATATAAGAGATGTGCTCATTTTCACCATAGACAATATATAAATATTGTCACTCAACCATAGGCACAAGGGCCACCCCCGAACACCTTTAAACTTGACAGACAAAATAATTCTGGAATCAGACCAATAGTCAACCAAGGTAGCGTACCTCTCTCCAAGGCTAGCGTACCAAGCAACAATAACCAAAGACCAAACAAAAATTCCAAACCATAAACCAAGATTAAGTCATTACTGCAACAGTTGCAGTTCTCCACCAGTCATGCACACCACTTGTCCTTATGCAATTGTGAGTGAGTGAGACCAAATGAGCTCTAACACCCTCTATTTATACTGCTCCAACTCATCTGATTGGGCTGACTTCTCTTCCTCGAGGCTAATAACTCAATAATAATTATTCTCTTGAGCCGACTTGTCTTCTAGGGTTATTAACCAACATTTTAGGGTTTCTATTGCTTCCTAGAATATCCTAGTCTCATCAAAGGTTACACATAGAGGTTAATACCTCCCACAACTACCATAATATCAATACTCCCTCCTAGCTAGGGAAGTATTAAGGGCAATGGTATTGAGCACAAGCAAAGAATTCAATCAGTAGCATCAACATAGCCACACAGGCTATCTCACGATCAAATAACGAGCACCATCTTCACTATCCAACTAGATAGTCTCCATGACAATCAGAACAATGCCATCCAATAGAACACAATTGTGTATATTTGTAGTAGTATATAACTACTATCCAATGGTACACAACCACTCATTGTAGCACATTGATACTAACTAGTGACACACAATCACTACCAGTGGATTGCATCCACCACAATAGCATACAACTATTTTCCAGAGACATACAATCTCTACAACAATCATATCATCTGATATCAACCTGTATAAACAATATCATGGTACAAATTGAGTCATCTGGGCCATTCTTCCACTCACATCTGTGAGATATGGAAGAGCATCTTTCCTCATAAAGTTAAACATCATCCATGGGATATCTGGACTATTCTTCCCAAGCATAGAAGAATAATTGTCCCTGATTTTTGAACCTGGACCATTCAACCTAACTAGGCCATTCTTTCAGCACGATTCAAAGTGCAACCTGGAGAGAATGAGTCTGCCCTAGGGAATGATTGTCTCTGATTGTTGAACCTAGACCATTCAACCTAACTGGGCCATTATTCCGACACTAATCACAGTGCAACATGGAGAGAATGAGTCTACCCTAGGGAATGACTCTTTGAACCATTTCCTACGGAAATGACTGTCTTGCACCAACCTCCTACATTAGAACATTCTTTGAAACTGGTCACAACTGTGAACTTCAAAAGAATGACTGCCCAAAGAGGCAGACCGTTCTGCTTGACCACTTCTCCACGTGACTTCTAAGGAGAATGAGTGTCCTAGACTATTCCCTCACACTGGCCATGACTATTTGTTCTAGACCATTTTCCAAATTGGAAAATGACTGTCCGTCAGAAATCTTGGGCCACTTTCCAAACTAGAAGGTGACTGCCCAACTTGGACCATTTTCCAAACTGGAAAATGACTATCCATCAAGAATCTTTGACCACTTTCCGGACTAGAAAGTCACTGTACAACCTGGACTATTTTCCAAACTAGAAAATGATTGCCCATACATCAATAACATATCAATGCTCCCTCCCAACCTAGGGAGCCATCCCTTCCCTTTCAAATAAGGGAGTTATCTCCACGGGCCCCATGTTGTCCCTTAAGTACACAAACTTTATTCTCGACAGAGGCTTTGTCAAAATATCTACTACTTGCTCATATGTGGAGATATACTGGATTTTAACTTCTCCTTCCTGGACTTTATCACGAATAAATTAGTATTTGATCTCAATATGTTTCGACCGGTCATGAAACACTAGGTGTTCTGATAGCTTCATATACCTTTGATTGTCAGAATATTACGATCGAATCTGGTACCTGATCAAATAGTCCAGAAATCAACTTCCTCATCCATACTGCTTCGGTACATGCTTCACACGCTGCGATATATTTTGCTTCTACAATGCTGAGTGCGACATAATTTTGTTTCCTGTTGGCCCATGATATCATAACAAAGCCCAAGATGAAACACATCCCTAAAGTACTCCTTCTGTCTTCTGCACTCCCTACCCAATCTGAATTTGTGAATCCATGAAGCTGTACATCACTGGTTGAGGTGTATCTTAAGCCATAGTTTAACGTCCCACAAATATATCTTAGAACATGCTTTACAACTATCCAATGCTCATGTCTGGGTTCCACCTGGAACTGTCTTAACGTGTTTACATCAAAGCAAATATATGGTCAAGTATTCACTAGATACATCAACGACCCAATAAATTGTTGAAATAATGTAACTGTGAAGAGCATTCTTATTATTATTGATATTTTATTCATTGGATTAAATCCCCATTGTGGATTAATCATGTCATTATTATTATTATTGTTATTGGATTAATCCCCATTGTGGATTAATCATGTCGGTAATTGTATAAGGACCAAATC
>SNQJ01S0095937.1:11337-32778 GCA_010110895.2 Picea sitchensis
ATCTTGTTCTTATGATGCTCTTATCTATTGAAATGAAAAGAACTATAATAATGGCATAAACATTAACATAAATTGCCGATACATGGATGGATATACTGGATCATAATCTAAGTCTCTTACTTTTCTTATGTCTGTGGTCATAGAAGTGGTCATGGTTTTACAATCCAACATTCCAAATTTCTGAACGATCTTTACTGCATACTTTCCTTGTCCAAGGAATACTTCACCATGCTTCTGCCATACTTTTGGTCCCAAGTAATAATGCATGATACTAAGATCTTTCGTATCGAACTCAGAAGCTAACTCCTTATTACACCGGGTGATGCGAGACTCTACACTTGTCAAGAATAAATCGTCGACATACAACAATAGAATCATATATGCATTGTTCACAACCTTGTAGTAGAGATTTGGATCTGCATGAATCTTAGAGAAACCAAGTCTTATTAAGTAACTGTCAATTTTGGCATACCAAGCTCTTGGATCTTGCTTGAGTCCATACAAGGCTTTCTTTAATCTGCAAACATGAGTGTCTCTGGGATGCATCTCAAAGCCTTAAGGTTGTTCAATGTACACTTCTTCTTCAATTGCTCCATTGAGAAAAGTTGTCTTTACATCCATCTGATGTAAACTCCATGCCATGGAAGCAACAAAGGACATGATGGCTCAAATAGAAGTGTATATGGCAACATGAGCAAAGGTTTCATCATAATCATCTCCCTCATTCTGGGAGAACCCTTTATCCACGAACCTTGCCTTGTATTTGTATATGCTTCCATCTAATACATGTTTGATCGTATAGACCCATTTTGAAGTTACCACTGATTTTTCCTTGGGTCTAGGCACAATTTCCCACACGTCATTTTTCATGATAGACTGGTATTCTTTTGTCATGGCTTCTTTCCACTGTTTCTTTTGAACGGCTTCTTCAAATGTGGTGGGTTATTCATTTATAAGTTTTTCCATACATGATGCACAGCTGGAGAATATTTTGGGATTCTTGCTTTCTATGAAGGTGCCACTTGGAGCTTTGAGTCTTTCTGCTTCTTGTAGAGAAGCTTCAAGCCAAGTTGGACGTTTTCTAGTTTTAGGTATATTGAATGATTCAATAGGTCCACATGGTTGCACTGGATGATCAAGTTGTTCTAGTTCTTTATTCTGACTTTCTGGAAAACCGATGCTTTCTTATTTAGGATCTTCATATTCCTCTTCCATGGAATCTTCTATAGACTTCTTGAAATCCAAATTCTCATCGAAATTTACATCTTTGTAGACTTCAATCTTATGTTGTTCTGGAATATATATTATGTAGGCTTTGGAGGATTCATATCCAACAAATATGCCTTTCCTTCCCGAGGGTTCTAGTTTCTTCCTTTTGTCCTTGGGAACATGAATGTAAATGGGACAACCAAAGATTCTTAAGTGTTCCACACCAGGTTTCTTTCTTGAGAAGGCTTCTTATAGAGTCATATCCTTCTCCCCATATGAACATGGATAGACTTTGATCATTCATTAATGCCTTCATGGTTTCTTCAATGGATCTATTCTTCCTTTCTGCTACACCATTTTGTTGAGGATTATGAGGAACAATTAGCTCCCTCCTAATCCTTGCTAATTTACAGAAGGCAACAAATTCCTTGGATGTGTATTCTCCTCCATTATCTGTTCTCAAAGTCTTGATTTTCTTGTTTGCGAGATTTTCTATTTCTGCCTTGAATTCCTCAAACTTGCTGAAAACTTCATCCTTTGTCTTCAAGAGATATAACCAAGTCTTTCTTGAGTAATCATATATGAAGGTTACATAATAAAGATAACCTCCTAGATATTTGACTGGCATTGGACCGCAAACATCTGAATGTATTAGATCTAGGATTTCCTTAGATCTATTATCGCTACTTGAGAATGGATTTTTAACATTCTTACCAAGTGCACATCCTCTACAAATTCCTTCATGTACAGATTGCAGTTCTGGTATTCCTACAACCATTTTCTTGAGGAAAGGTAATGCTTGATAGTTAAGATGAGCATACCTTCTATGCCAAAGTTGACTAGGATTGACTTCATCATGTACAAGAGCTTTGTCATTTCGTTCTAGTAGTTTGTATAATCCGCCTTCATGAATTCCAATAACTCTAACATTCTCTATACTGGAGTCTCTAGACCAAGATAATACTTCACCATCTACAAATGTTATTCTATTTCCTTTGTCTTCTAAGAAAGAGATAGATACAATATTTTTTTTAAACCAGGTACATATAAGACATTACTTAAATGAACATTGTTACCTGATTCCAATTTGATGGAGGCTTGACCAATTCCTTTGACTGGATAGGTGTTCTTGTCTCCAAGTTCTACTTTGTGAGATGTCTTATTTTCATTCATATTAGAGAGTATGACCTGGTCTCCTATCATATGTCTGGAAGCTCCACTATCAATTATCCACATGTTATCTTCAAGGGATCCTGCAAGAGCTGAATAATGTAGACTATCTTCCTTTTCATTCATGGTTTTTGTTAACTGATAGTTGGTCAAAATTTGATTTTGACTGGTCAAACGTTGACTTTGACCCAAAATCTCAACCTTGAAGTTTTTTCCTTCTAAGAGTGCCAATAGGTATGCTGGACTAAGGTGCACTAGAATATCCTTGCCTTGGTCAAAACGTTCCATCATAAAGTGTTGGGAAAAAGGTGTAGGGTTTTGCAGCTGCACTTGTTAGAAACCCTAGCGACAATGCTTTAGTAACTGCACTTGTTATAAACCCTAGCGACAATTCTTCAACGAGCTCTATAACGTATGGATTATGTTCCTTCCAATGGTTAGACTGATTGAAGGAGGTGTGGGCCCATAACTTGTTAGAATATAAGAGATGTGCTCGTTTTCACCATAGAAAATATAACAATATTGTCACCTAACCATAGGCACAAAGGCCACCCCCGAGCACCTTTAACCTTGACATACAGAATAATTCCGGAAGTAGACCAATAGTCAACCAAGGTAGCGTACCTCTCTCCAAGGCTAGCGCACCAAACAACAACAACCAAAGACCAAACATAAAGTCCAAACCATAACCCAAGACTAAGCCACTACTGCAACAGTTGCAGTTCTCCATCGGTCATGCGCACCACTTGTCCTTATGCAGTTGTGAGTGAGTGAGACCAAATGAGCTCTAACGCCCTCTATTTATATTGCTCCAACTCACCTAACTAGGCCAACTTCTCTTCTTGGAGGCTAATAACTCAATAATAATTATTCTCTTGAGTCGGCTTGTCTTCTAGGGTTATTATCCAAAGTTTTAGGGTTTCTCTTGCTTCCCAACATATTCTAGCCTCATTAAAGGTTACATGTAGAGGTTAATACCTCCCGCAACTACCATAATATCAAAAATTCCAAGTTTATAGGCAACGATAATGAGGTGACGAAGATGAAGCGTTAAACGATCATTAAGGGAGACACCGTGGTAATAATTTGGCATTAACGATGGATATGACCAACGAACGTGGCAAGATATAATAAATTATTTGCGTAATAACAAGCATTGTTGACTACATTTTTGGTCAATAGTACTTAGCTGACAAAGCATTACCAGGCTTCCCCTCGATTTTATAATTGTTTGCGGAAACGTTTTCACACTCTGACTAAATTACATAATCGATGAAAATTGACAAAAATATGGAATTATTAATCTTCCTTATTCTTCAATAAATATCATTCATTCCCGACTTCACCCATTCATATGCCCTCATATTTTTCACTCATGGGATATGTGTTGGCATCCACTTTATTAACTTACTCTATCCATGCCTATATAGCATTGGAATAAAAAAAATGAATAAATTTTCAAAGCCAACAAAATCCATTTCAAATTTTGCCCAACATATAACTCTTATATGTTTACATGTCCCTTTTTCAAGATTTAACTCATGACTCACTCTCCATACTTTAATTATGACTTTAAGGTCCATACCACGTTTCTTCTTTTTATATTATGTCTTGCTCTCATGTGAAGGCCTTAAAGGACCATTTCACTGTGGATCCTCGAGAGTACATAGCATCGAAATCTAAGCTTGCTTTAAATGAATATTGTGCATGAAGAGTTGAATATCGCACAACAGGTGGACCTTATGTATTTCGGCTAATACAAGATCATCAAATGCCGATGAAGAAATTACACTTTTTGCTTGTATATAATATGAAATGCCTCCTCCACTGGGCATACAAGTTCCTTGGCAAGTGACAAATATGCTTTGGGATCACTTTAGAAATTTAAATGAGGACCTCATAAAAGACTCATCGTTTTATTATTATGAGATCGATGGCAAGACTTTGTTTGCTATACACTTCTTTAAAGAAACTTAGAAAAATACCATAACAAATCAGTATCGTCTCATAGTGGTATTCTTGTGCAAAACTAGCTCTAGAGCTCAAGCTCCGTACATAAGAAGCATACAGAAGAAGTAGAAGACTGAACTAGAGTGAAACATCACTATTAAATTGATATAGGCTAGTGTAATTATTTAATGTGAAATGAGTGTTCTCCTCGACCATGTGTTACAAAGTATATGGAAGTGGTTAAAAGATAGTCATCTGTGTGATGATTTACCAAAACTCGCATGAGGTTTTTAAGACTTGTGTTATTTGTTGATTGTTCGGGTCATGATTTCGACAACGGTGCATCTATCAGGTACATAGTATTCCTTTTGATTACCAACAACAAAAACTATTCTCAACTTCAAACTTCAACCCACCTTTGTTGTTGTGGAGGTCATGTGTCTTGAACATATAATTACTTTACAGAGTAAACAAATGGAATGTAAAAGGTTAGTAGATGATGCAGAAAATACATTGGGCATTATGACTGATATCGATCCTTCTACCTATGCAAGTTATCATCAGGACTGTTGGCACATAAAATAGTGAAGATTTTTTTTTGGTGGATGAAGACAATTTGCAAAAAGCTAATGATAAGAATAAATAACAGGAAACTAAGTGCGGACAACAAACACTGCTACAAGTTGAAGATCTTTGCTTCTAGAAAATGATACATTCATAAATCATAGTTTTTATCCCTCGATTTCCAATATAGCCAAATTCCATCAACAAAATTGTGATCAACTTCTTACAAATACCTCCTCCGTCTTCATTTTGTGACATTGATTATAACTGTTGGACGACCTTCAACATTTGATTCCAATGTTTCATTTGAAGTTCCAGGGAGCCATAAAATTGGCGGAGTTTTTTTTCGAATGATTATTCTAACCTATTGAGATTGCAGATAGGCTCCGACTAGAAATGGGGGGGTCTATAAAACAAGATTTGCAATATCAGTTTGATGCTGCATCCTAATGTATATTCTATCGAACATAGTATTCTCATTATGTGAAATAATGATGATGGACTATTCCACAAGGCTTTGATAACGAGGAGAGGTCTCTTTTCACTCAAGCATATCTTGTACACATTATTGCCGGGGTGACACCAAAATGTTGCAGTGAATTTAGGAAGGACATGGGTTATACCTCAACATTTGTGTATGCATCAATTCTTCTTCATCAGAGATGTACTTACGTTTAAAACATAATTCAATTTTGGAAGCAAAACCTATAAAGAAACCATACCCCGTAATAGAGATTACAATCTCAATTGTTGAAGACATTCTAACGTTGGTTACAACAAGCAACTAGTCTCTTTCCTGCAAACCAACATGGACACATGGATAAGTCCACAAGAGAAATATTTCCCAAAGAATAATCTTTTATTAAACAAAGATAATATCCATGCGGTTCTATCCCGTATGGGTTTTAGTTCGTTGAGCCAAAACGGCCCCAACTACTCAAACTGTTCATCAAAAACTATTTAACGAGCAACAACCAACAAAACAGAGGGGGGAGGAAATCATGAGAGGTATGTTAGGAGCATGAGAGAGTAATTTATTAGTCTTTTCTTCAGTCATCCTTACATATTTCTCTTTGTATTTGATGAGTTGTGGATATCGGGGGTGGTTCGCAGAGTATTAAGAAAGACTTAGCAATGGAAGTTGATGGATTTTTTGAGGTAACTTGTGCATTTGTTTGAGTTTGTTGCAATTTGTCTATGCGCTCATGGTTGACCAATTTTTCTCATGTGCAGACGAATACCTTGAAGACTTATTGATCATTGTTCAAGCATGTCTCTTCTTTGTTAATTTTTCTTTGTGCTTGGCTATTCTCGTATTAGTGAAGAAACCATTTTGAGTAGCTAGAGTTTCACTCAGGGTCCAGATCTTCCGAGAGGTCTGAAAGCTCCAAGAATTTAGAAATGTGTAAGGGTTTCATTAATAAAGATCATTTTTGCTCTCTCGATATTGTTTCTATTTTATTTCTTGTTATTTTACACAGTTTTTTAAAGAAAAATAAAATAAACCTTTCAAATTTCACTCAATTGTACATATTAATAAGACAAACAAATGAACAAATCACCCCTCATAAATATTAATTTTATTTTATTCATTTTACCATCATTTACTTTTCTTCTTTAGGTTTATTATTTGTCTTTAATTATATTTGTATATTCTTTATTTACAAACCTAACTTATTAATATAATAGCTAATTCAGTTTCATTGCTTAACTTTATTTATTTTCTTTTGATTAGTTGGTTAAATATTAACACCTTATTTTTCTTTTACTCATTCGTTAACTTTGTCATTGAACAATTAACACACACATGTTAACATTAACTTTTCTTTTAGCTTTTGTTTAGTTTTTGTAAACATTTCTTTTTCTAATAATTCATTTAACTTTATTTACAAAAGCAATAAATATTATAAAAGTCAAAAGATACAAAATTAATAAAAATGATAAAACACATAAAGTTAAATATTGAAAAGTACAAGACAAAGGAATTCATGCTTGGGCTTTAGGTTATAGGAGACTTAGCCTAGAGTCTAATGTGTTTTCTCGTTGGGGCTATAAACCCAGGGTAACATTCTCGTCTCTTCCTGCCTAGCCCCACGGGAGGTTGAGATATTGATGTTGGGGATTCATTAGTTCCTTGACATCAACAAGCACGAGTACCGATACGACATTGACAGGACGCGATATCGTGAAAATTTAACAAACACACCGACGATTAACCGAAAAGGTACTGACAACCTTTTGAACTTATGGATTTGACAGGTGTGAACAAAACTAGAATGGAAAGGTATGAACTGCATTTAACAAACATAGTGATAGTGACGCGACAGTGACTTGGACCTAAGAAACTACTAAATGTAGAAAATATTTGACACAGACTCCTCCCCGAACACAAAGGTGTGATCCGAGCGGTACAAACTGACAATGACAACTAGACTCTAGGATAAGTGACAGTTGGACACGTCACTGTTTATTGGACGAAAACGGAAAAAACTACACAAAATAGAAACCTGCCTACTTTATTCACTCCCTGTGATAGGAGCGTTGTGGAACCTCGATCAATGAGAAAATATATAGGGCTTCAAGTGTGTGCCATTCACCCATCCCGGTTGAACAATACCATTTAGTGTGCTAGTCTAATAGTTCCAAATTCTTGAATTTCCGTAGCTATGAAGGGTCCAAGCCAATTCATCTGCAATTTCCCTTGATGATTTTGATACTTGTTATCATATAACATAACTTGATCACCTTGTGAAAAAGTCTTGGTTCTAATATGTCGATCATGCGAAGCCTTTTGTCTAGCCTTCTCCATAGTCTGATGAAAATCTTCTAGAAATTTTGCTTCATCCAATTCTCACAACTTTGTAGCATGTTCCACAACTGATTCACCATCTATTATACGAGTCACATTCACAATATATAAACTCGAGGTGATGAAATTAGTTGGGATGATTGCTTCTCTGCCATATACCAATTAGATAGGAGTATGCTTATGCAATTTATTTGTAGTAGTCCTATAGGCCCATAAAACTACTGGAACTCTTTCATCCCAATCATCCCCATTGGCGCAACATACTTTGGTCAATCCTTGCTCTAGAATCTTGTTAAATGCTTCTATCATATCATTTTCTTGTGTATGATACATACTACTTTTGTGGTGTTGAATCAGGAATTCACGAGTGAGAGTGGCTATCGTTTCACTGATAAAATGTGTACCTTGGTCACTGGTAAAACTTTGGGGGCACCCAAACTAAGTAATGATGTTCGTAAAAATAAACTTGGCCGCTGTATATGTAGAGAAATACCTGACCGATTCTACTTCAGATCAATGGGTGAGATAATATGTAGCAACGATGATATAGAGGGCCTTTGAGTGCTCAACTGGTGGATTGATCAATCATATAAAATCATCTGCCCATTTCTCAAAAGCTTAAAGAGCCCGAATAGGATTTAAGGGTAACTCATCCCTACGTGATGACTCATCGATCCTTTGACATACATCGCAAGATCTGGCATAGTCCTTGGCATCTTTGAATACATTCGGGCACCATAATCTGACTTGAAGTACCTTATGTGTAGTTGCTTTCCCTCCGAAATGTCCTCCCATAACTCCACTGTGACATTTCCACAAGATCTCAGGTTTCTCATGGTCAAGTACACACCTTTGCAGGATGTTATCCAACCCCAACATATATAAATGTCTTGTGATCAACTGATAATATGCAATCCAGACTATGAGGTGCCTCTTCTGAGTTGTGAAATACCCATAAGGTAGAATACTAGTATTGAGAAATAATGCAATATCATAAAAGCAATCATAGATAACCTCAATTTTACAGAGATACACATCTGGAAAATTGTCATCGACAACTCTACCACTCTCCCCTGACTCTAGCTAGGATAAGTGATTAGGACCAACATTTAATTTTCCTGGCTTGAAAATGACCTCAAAGGAAAATCCCTAAAAAAATCAACAACCACCTACAAATCCTTCCTTCCAACACATGCTTATTCACCAGATACTTCATAGTTGAATGATCAGTAAAGAATTGTAAATGATCTCCTCACAGATAGTATCTAAATTTTTGTAAAGCATAGACCATTTCCAAACCTTCTCTTTCAGTGGTCATGTAGTTGCACTCATCCTGAGAAAGTTTCATGCTCATGAAATAGATGGGATGATCCAGATTTCCTTCACCAGGTTGCACAAGGATCACACCCAAAGCAATGCAAGAAGCATCGATGTGTACATGGAATTCCACCTTCCAATTTGGATATATTAGAATAGGGGCAATACTCAACTTTTCTTTGAGAATGTTAAAAGTTTGATCACACTCAGGTTTCCATCTGAAGACTTCAGATTTCCATCTGAAGTCTTTAGATTTCTTCAATAACTTCTCCAACAAGGAAGTGATGCTTGCGTAACTTCTGATAAACCAACATTAATACCTAGTGTGACCCAAAGTTAACCGCAATTGCTTATTAGTCGTAGGAGGAGGCATATTCATTATCACAACAACCTTTGCAGGATCAACCAAAACTCCTTCCCTACATATAATGTGTCCCAACAGATTTCTAAAAGGCACACAAAATATACACTTCTTCAGATTTAGAGAGATTTGTAGTTGTCTACAATGGTCAAACATTACCCGTAGTAGTCCGATGTGTGATTTTAGCAAAATATACATTGTCCAATCATCCATGTACACCTTAAGAAATTTATAAATAAAATCTCGGAATGCAACAATGGCGATCCTAGAAAAGACAACAGGGGAATTCTTCAACCCAAAGGGCATAACATTGTAAGAAAAGGAACCCCACTCGGTGGTAAAGGTATTCTTCTTCTTATCTTCTTCCACAATCCTAACTTGATGATAAACGAAGAACCCATTTGTAAAAGAGTAAGCTTCATTTCCCACCACTTGATCAAGGACTTCATCGCTAAATGGGGTAGGAAAAAGGTCATGTACACATGCAACATTCAAACTTATGTAATCTACACAGACTCTGATATCATTGGTACCATTCTTGCTTTGTATGAAAATAAGACTAATCCATTCAACCTCATCCATAAGGAAAATTAATCCAGCTTCTAGCATTATGTCAATCTCTTTCTTAACCTTTTCCTTGACTCAAGGGTTCAAGCGGTATGATTTGTGTTTGACGGAATTAACATCAGGTTTTAATTCTATCTTCATCTTTCCCAGATCTCCCTTAATCCCTTTTAGCTCTGAAAATATTTTAGAAAATAGATCCTCATATTCCCTCAACAGAGCCTGTAACTCTGTCATAGTTTGCTCATACCAATAGTCTTTAATAGATGCCATCTTAAGATGCTCCTCACTCTCGATGTTCACTTTCCGCAACTTCAGAGGCTAAGCATATGAATTGCTAGTATCACCTGATATGGTATCCTTAACTTCTCTTGTTCCCAAGGATTCTTTAAAGGTCAAATGTCTAAGTTCTTCTAAGTCCTTAGGGTCATTAGGATCCTTGTCAAATTTGCTACAAGCCATGGGTATTCTTACAAGAGATGGACAAAAACTATACTCAAGTGAATGTTCATGCTCAAAACTGACTGTAAGTGGATATTTAGGATTAAATTCAATACTAAAGAACATTTTCTTAATTTGCTGTAGTACAAGTGTGATTTATGAAGACTTACCAGAAAAAAAAGAGATCATGGAAGAACTGGCTCTATAGTATCTTCTGGCATGCAGTTTTTCTCCTAGTCTCCTTGTGTACATGCCACGATTTTGGAATTGTTCCTAGAGAATGGAAGAATTGATGTGTCCTCAGGTAAGAGGGAAGTTGTGCAGCTTTCCATACCTTAATAAAATGCTCAATGTGTGCAGTTGGATTAGACAGACCATCATATATCTCCAAGGATAACATCAAACTCTTCCTCTTATGATTTTTACCCAGCAATTATACTTGCATCAGTGGGAGAAAATGATGTTGTATAACAAACTTGACTTCATCCCAAGAAGAAATATTTCCTTTGTGAATAGCCCACCACCTAGTCAGGGAATACGCTAAGTTAAGTGACGAGACTCTCTTCTCTGCCACAACCTTACCCTCCATGTCAATAAGAAAACTATGTAGATATGAGGTACCATCATATGTTGGATAATAAGTGATCTCTATTCCAATGCATCCGATTGATTTGATAGTTGCACAACGTCTTGAAAAGTTTTCATACCGACCTTGCTTCCAATTGTTGAATGCTGCTTCAGAGTCTTCATATGCTAACTGGACACTTCTCCAACCAACTGATCCATCCGCAGTGGGATTGATATAATCATCTCTTTTCCATATAGCAAGAGCATATTGTTGATCAATGACATCTGCCTCCATATTATCATCCGTCGGTTCAGTGTACCTTAGGCCTCAATAAGGATCTAGTGGTTGAGTGACCTTGATGCCATTGTATTTGAAAATCATAATTTACTTTTTAAGGTCAATGGAAACATAGTTTTCATAGGCCCAATCAATGCCTAATAGAGCTGGATAAGGGTCCTTCTCCCCCCATCATCTCAATGACTTCAAAATAAGCAATTGTCTTGACTCCAACCAAGTCTACTTCAAAATTTTGTAGTCTTCCTACAGGATAAATGGAGTACTAATTAGTCATCCACAACTGAATAGGGGAATAAATTAGCTTAGGCTTGTCCATTGCTTCCCAAGTCTTCTTTGACAATATGTTGACGTTACAACCCAAATCTAACATAACATCCCTAATCTCATAGTCATCAATGCGAGCATCCAACCTGAACTCTCTTTTAGTTCTCCTTTTCCTTCTCTGAACTATACTTGCATTCTTTTCCTAAAGGTTAGCGAAAATAAAGTTATTTCGGTTTCCTTCAGCTTCGAAGGCCACATTCATTGTGTTCTGCAACTTCTCAGTAAGTTTTTCATCATCCAAAATATCAGAAAATAGTTGAAGCCAAAGATTGACAACCTTCTGCGACTTACTCGAGGATTCCATCTGAGCAACTGATTCTCCAGCTACCCTCATCTCATGAGGATTTAGGTTAGAACTTGTTTATGCAACTGCAAGTATTGGAGGACTAGGTGATCTAGGTGGATATTAGTGGGCACCCACCTATTCCAACTGGCTCCTCTTGTGAGTTTTTAGTTCAACACGTTCTTTTGTACTTCTTTGTAATTGTGGGTTCTACACCTCTGGGTTTGTTTGAAGCCCTACACATATTCCAGGTGGAGACTGGTGGCCACCCCCCTAATCCAACTGGCTTATTTTGGAAGTTTTCATGTCAACACATCTTTATGTACTTCTAGGGCCATTTTGGAGCCCTAAACAATATTGTTTTGGCGTGCCACAGTCAAACTGTAGACAGAGTTAGATTTTGATGGAATAATACGTAGTTCTCGAAAAGACCTTTCCAACGGGCTATCACGCACCTAAAACAAAGATCGGTTGCAAAAGTTACAACCCTGAGAAGTTAATGTACTAACTTACCCAAACAGGGCCCTCATGACTTTTGGCGTTTCATCTCATAGGGTTAGGTTTTTGGATGTCTAAGGTTTTGGCATTCATGTTTATCATAAAAAGGCCTTCATATCCTCATTGTAATCATCTTCTTGTGAATGAGCGTATCCGTCACATCTCTTCTCAGAGATAAAGCTGCCACCATTCTAGCGAGTCTCACACTTTGTATTTTTACAGTCTCTTTACAAATCTTTCATTAATAGAAATAAAGTATTGCTATATTTCTTTGTTTCTAGAATTTTTCATGTGTATTTCAATGGAATATATCCGCTTTCATTTCATTTCAAAAATATTCTGGATCAGTGGTATCAGAGCAGGATGCTCTTGATCATTTTTTAGCGCATGTCCTTGACGAGGTCCGAGTATAACTAGTTGGGTATCAAGCTTGTCTCTCTTGAGGAAAATCACTCTCGCACGCCCAAGAAACCTTCGATGGTGGAAAAAAATAAAAATGGCGGAACACAATATTCTATTAACCTATTGCTCGAGCAATCTCTCGCGCGACAGAGGATCGAAATGATGGAGAATTTTGCACACATCCTTCAATGCCTACCAATAGCAACAAACACATCTTCATCAAGCGACCATTTTGGAGGAACCTCTTCCTTCAAGGTACAAGTTAATTTTGATATTCCCATATTTGAAGGTCAGATAGATGCAGACGCCCTAGAAAAATGGTTAAATCTATTAGAAGGTTATTTCTTTGTTCACAAATTTTCTGTCAGGGAAAAGATCACCTTTGCACTCCTCAAGGCTCTCCCCCATGTCAAACATTGGTGGGAAACTTACTGGGAGCAAAGTTCCACAGAGGAATCATGAATATATGGGGCTGAGCCCACTTGGGATTTTTTTGTGGATGCGGTCAAGGAACAATACTACCCTGTTGATAACTATGAAGACCAATACATGAGGTGGACCACATTGCGACAAGAGAAGAGCCAAGCAGTGACAGAGTTCACAAATATTTTCCATACCTTGCGCACCAATCTGGGTATAAAAGACTCTGAGCGACATCTGGTTCTGAAATACCATGGGGCTCTGCATAGGTACATTCAAACTGAAATGGATTTCCTAAACATCTCATCATTGGGAGCTGCCTATGCATATGCTGTCAAAATCGAGCAGAAATTTAGGCACTAGAACAAATGGGAATTCGTGTCTACAAATCTGCAACAACCAAAGCATGGTAAATATGACCCTAACCAATAGCCTCTAGACAACCAGTCCAAGACACAGGACAAGAAGGGTAAATGAAAGACGAAGAATGACACTGGGAAGTGGTGTGACTTCCACAAAATTCCCTGGCACAACATCGATGAATGTCGCTCGAAACAATCATTGGTGGCCGAGGTAAAAGACATGGAGTCGAACCCTGATTCAGAATCCAATCCAGAAAATATTGAGAATAGACAAATCATTGACGCATACCCCACTGCTACTGTCGCGACCACACCAATTTAACTAGAAGAACTAGTAGATCCTAAAGAGGGGGAACACCTCTTCCATTCACAGATGTGGGTGAAGGGGACCCCGTTGCATTTCATTGTTGATAACGACAGCCATAAAAACCTCATCTCAGCTAAGGTTGTCAAAAACAACACACCCATATCCATACAACATCGGGTGGCTTTACTAGGGATTAGATCTCCGTGTCAGCCAACAGTGTCTCATGTCCTATGGAATCCAACCCTTCAAGGATGAGGTTGTGTGTGATGTTTCCCCTCTCGATGTCTGTGATGTTGTTTTGGGATAACCATATATGTGGAAACGTCATGCTGTCTATCAGTCTAGACCCCGTAGTGTCATTATTACTCTAGGAGGTAAGCTCTGTAGGATATCAGAGGTAGTTTCAACTACTGTTCCACCAAAACAATGCTGCAAGGTAATCTCTCATACTACAAAATTCATCCTCTTCAAATCCTGTTCAAAGGATGCACATAAGACTACTACAACCACTATAGCCTCAACACCTTCCATCCAACAAAAATGGATTGTTGAAGAGAAATAAGATATTCTTTCTTCACCTACAATGGTGCCTACAACAGGCCCCGTCAAACCCAGAGACAACAGGTTGGTGGAACATATTCAACCCCGCCAACAACAGGTTTGTGACAATCTTCCACAGACCAAGCAACACAACTTGTCCAACAAGACACGTAACTCACCAATATTTAGATTCATAAAACGCTTTCCTCTCTTCCCTGGGCACTCAACGCAATGGAGACCATTGCTTCCTAATGGGGGAGGATTGATCTAGGTGGATATTGGTGGCCACCCACCTATTCTAACTTTCTCCTCTTGTCAGTTTTTAGTTCAACACGTTCTTCCGTACTTCTTTGTAATTGTGGGTTCTACACTTTTGGGGCTATCTGAAGCCCTACACATGTTCTAGGTGGAGACTGGTCGCCGCCCACCTAATCCAACTGGCTTATTTTGGAAGTTTTCATGTCAACACATCTTTCTGTACTTCCAGGGCCATTTTGGGGCCCTAAACAATGTTTTTTTGGCGTGTCACAGTCAAACTGTAGGCAAAGTTAAAGTTTGACAACATAATACGTAGTTCTCAAAAAATACCTTTCCAACGGGCTATCACGTGCCTAAAATGTAGATCGTATGCAAAAGTTACGACCTCGAGAAGTTAATGTACTAACTTACCCAAACGGGGCCCACATGACTTTTGGCGTTTCATCTCCTAGAGTTAGGTTTTTGGATGTCCAAGGTTTTGGAATTCATGTTTATCATAAAAAGGCCTTCAAAGCCTCATTGTAATCATCTTCTTGCGAATGAGCATAACCGTCACATCTCTTCTTAGAGATAAAGATGCAACCATTCTAACGAGTCTTGCACTCTGTATTTTTACAATCTCTTTACAATTCTTTCATTAATAGAAATCAAGTATTTTTGTATTTCTTTGTTTCTGACAATTTTCATGAGTATTTCATTGGAATATCTCTGCTTTCATTTCGTTTTGAAAATAATATGGATCACTAGGCATCTATATGAACATTTCCAAAACATTCTTAAAGAATTATTTCTACCTTAGAATATCATACTTGGTATTTTCTGGTACAACCTTTTGAATTTGTATTTGATGTAGGATTTCTGCATCCGCACCGGCCTTGGCTCCTCCTCCTCTGATGATATTAATATTAGGCCCACCTCTTTCAGCCATGGCTCTGGGTTCATAATTTATCAAATTTTCTCCTCTCTGTCTAGCACAATCTTCCCATTTAGCAATCAGGTCCAGACAATCTTCAATAGCGTGAGTATTATTCTTGTAATGTGCACACCGTGTTCTTCT
The DNA here is from genome assembly GCA_010110895.2 of Picea sitchensis. NCBI lineage: Eukaryota > Viridiplantae > Streptophyta > Pinopsida > Pinales > Pinaceae > Picea > Picea sitchensis. The sequence continues at coordinate 27,039 of SNQJ01S0095937.1, forward strand.
TGGAAGGGAACAGTCTCTTGCCAAGTGTCCATTCTCATTACAATTGTAGAAATGAACTAGTCCTCTTCTGCTAGTTCGTCCACCACAGTATCTGCCTCCACCTCCCTGACTCCTTCTGGGTCCTTGAGGTTCTTCATTACCCTCGAATACAGACTGATCCAATATGTCTGCAAGTTCATCCAAAGATCTACATTAATTGGTTTTATGAGAGGGTGAACCTCCAAACTCACAATACATGGTGTTTAGAGTGGGTGTATACTTTTGTAAAATGGGACAATGCTTGTGAGAATGCCCATGAATTATATAGATCTCACAATACTCACACTCTGACCTCCTTGATTGTTTGAAAAGGCATGGTATTGAACAAGCCCATGAAATGGTTTTGTAGCGACAACTTGCACAACCCCTCCTTATGTCCCCAAGGGTGGAGGAGCCATATTATAGGAACCTATTCCCCTCAATCTTGGACATTCATTTTCTACATGACCTTTCGTGTAACACCCTATACACCAGACTTGAGATCGACCTACTTTGGGAAGGGTCAAATCTTGAATTTTCTTAGTTAATGGAAATATTTGGCCTTGCAATTGCGCAATATTAACATCTTTGAGAGGGCTCATGATCCTTAAGTTCCTTGGGTAACCTGTCATAGCTTCGATCTTTATGGTTTGCTCCAATTCTTCACCTAAAGTAGTTATCCTGTGTTGATTTAAAGGGATACAAGTTAAAGGTAACAACCCATGAATAAACCATTCTCTCTAATGATCCTCATGGAGAGGGTTTGCTAATTTCCCCATCGCATCCTTAAATATCTGTTTGTATTCCCAAGCAGACTCACTATCTCTCTGCTTTATCTCCCACAACTCAGAGAGTGCTTGTTCTTTTGACCAAGGTAACTAGAATTCCACTATAAATTTCTGCTTCACTTGAGCGAGCGTAAATGCTTGCCCTCGAGCCCTTGGCTCGATTGTCGTCATGTACCATTCAATATCTTAACCTCTTAGGGTAGTCTGAAACTCAACTAACTTGTTTGCATCTAGAGTTCCACGAGACCTCCATATGGATTGCATAGAAACCAATGTTGCTCCACATCATCATCCCCTTTATCCCAAAATTCAGGGTATCGAGTGAGGGATTTTGCATGTTAATTTTCCATTGAGGGATTTGGAAATCCCACTAAAATGAACCTCGAAGGTTCTGGTTGCAATAAGATTGAAAAACTTGTTAGAATTCCACTATTACTACTATTCTAACTTGTTGAACTCGAAGGGTTAGGAATAACATAATTTGCAGAAGGGCTTGTTATAGAAATTACCAAATTTGTAGATGGCTCTGGGGGACTGGTTGATTAAGGGCTGGTTCCTTTACCTTCTAAACAAAATTATTTGATTTGGGGGGTGTCTTTCATTTGCAGTGATTCATTTATCCCACGAGACAATCAAACATATTCTGGTGTTGCAGGTTCTAATTCTCCCACAACTTCCTCAGGGGTTCTGACTAAGTATTCTTCTTCAGTGGTGGCGTCTTTCCTTACTCCTTCATCCGTCTCTTCTGAGCTTCCTTCCTCTTGTTTTCTTCCTTTAGAACCTTCACCTTTTTCACCAAATCTCTCTTTCAACCATCGACTTGCTAACCTTCCTTGTCTTTTCAAATCTTGCAACACTTCTAACTCATTTTTATGACTACTCTCAAAGTCAATCTCCTTCCACAACTGATCAGACCTATTCATCACCTTTTTAATTTTTTTTCACCACCTATTCTCAAGAATAACAACCTTCCTCTGAGCTCGTTCGTCCCTTGCACTTTTCTTTTGACAGCCCCCCATATCTCTCATAAAATTTTCCTTGACCTAACTCATGAACCCTTTCATAAATTACCCTCCCCTAAGCGTGGGGGTTTACGCTTCCAGATCATCTAAAGGAACAAGAAACATCCCTTCTTCTACTAATAAAACCTTGATCCACAGAGGGATTTCCTGCAATAGTCTTCCTTTAGCTCATTCTTTAAATATTGATTTAGACTTTGATAAGGCTTGATGATTCTCTGCAAAAAACTCAATAACACAACCCTCCAGAAAAATCTGCACCCAGAAATCCATGACACGAGAAATATGATGATCTAGACGATGCAGAGTGGCCAGGCTTCCACTATCCAATTATACCTCTTTTTAACTCAATCTTTGAATTCTGTGGCTTCTTGTAGTCGATATGACCACTGAAATAGTTATTTGTGGAATCTAATCCAAAATATCTCGTACTGGTCACTAGTAGGTTCTAAATATAAAACAATGCTTTTTACAACCCTATATCTTTTGTGTCGCAACTCAACTTCTTGCTATATGAACACATCACATATTCTTTCCCACCAATTCTTAACATCATATTTGTAAATCTGATGAGACATCCTCTAAAAACTCACTTTAAAGCTCAGGTCTTGAAAACAAAACCATTTATTGGCACAAAATCGAGACCAGGGTTCTCGAAGGTTACCAACAAAGGCACCGTTGTAGTCTAGGTACATTGGCATATTCAACCTTCTGCAATGGAAGGAAGTCTCACCTGAAGCATAGCTGAGACGTGTGTGATGAAGTGAGTTGAAGAGAATGCAACATCAGGTCCAACTTAGCACCCTGTAGATTCATATATTAACACTTAAAGAAGCACAATGACAACGATAAAATACCGAATAAACATAAAGCAAGTAGTTTACGCAACACAATCATGGATCCACGCACATCATAACAAACCAATGAAAAAAAGAATTTTTAGGGCCCAAAACAATCCATTCTAGTAGCAACATCTCCATCAACTGTCACACAATAAGTATATTCCTCATGCAATAACTTACGCGATGGGGTCTAGTCCTGAATACCCATTACAGACTCAAACCCTACTACTTAGAACAATAATATCAATAAGGACCATTACGATATAATATTATGATTGTGACAACTTGATCCCAACAATAATGACAATATATCGCTCCTATGCGCTCATTCATTCATTAGCCTCTTCCTTGTCGCCTTGCCTTCTTATTTATACTTTTCACTCTGTCGCTTCTTGGATTCTTTCTCCTAATATTTTCTCAGCTTTTTGTTGGCGTCCGATACTCTTGCTGCTTTTCCAACTGGTGCATGGCGCGTTTGACTACTTCTTCTGCTTTTACACTTTCAGTTAATCCACAATCTGTTTTCGTTGCTTGCAATTTTCCAGCTGGCATGTGACACTTTTGACTCCTTCCACTACTTGTCATCTTTCAGTTAGATTGCGACGTTCCCCCCCCAAATTAAAGCATTCCCAAAAATGAAGGGCCCAACAACTAGCTAGTATATGTGGAGAGATATGTCAGTCTAGACATTAATTCTGCTTCAAGATTCTAGGTTGTTGGTGGTAAGATGTAGATAGATTCATTTCATGCAAAGGACATTAGGTGCATGTGTCTTATTCTCATGACACTGTCACACTTTAGCTTTGATGGAAAACACATTAGTTTCCCTTTGATGTATTATGTAGATAGTTTATTGTAGAGGTCCCGATTGATTAGGTGGATGCAGATTTTTTGAGACAATTTTGTTTTACGTTGGATTGTTGTCGCGTCGTTTTTTATGGGAGGATATTCCTCCCATTTGCGTCAGATTTATTTACATTATTTTTTGAGAGGTTTCATGCCACTCGACGAACAATACCCCACTTTCCTGCTATGCTTATGATTGATGTGTGTATGCGCATGCGGGGGTAGGCGTTGCCCAAGAAGGGCTTAACGAAATGGCCATGTACTCTGGTCGGTAAGGATATATGTGATTTTTTGGCTAGAGAAGACAATCCTATCCTTGATCTTATATAATACCCGTACATGGGGATGGATTGGAGAGGATGTCCCAACATCCTATCTATAGTAGCCAAGCCAACAAATGAGAGAGGTAATATTGTCATTATTTTTTGATAAATATACTTACATATTTTTATGTCTTATTTAATGTACATGTAATTTATTGTAACATTTTGTTTCAATTATCTGATTATTATTATCTATTGTTTTACAAATATTGACACATATGATGGGGATACACCTCCCCAACATGATGAGGAGATGGAGGAGGTAGTGGAGCATCTTCCATTACATAGACCTGGCATGCCACACATGCCATATCAGAGAGTCTAGATAGAGGTGGCAGCTTGCCTATGTAGTGTGATGGTTAGTCATAGTGTGGTACCCACATCAGTTCGAGAGACATTACAGGTACCAGAGTTGTCTACGATATGGATGGACTTGCCTCATGACATGGCATCATTGATGCATCATATTGCTGGTGTTGTTAACCTCATTGAGAGTTTGAGGGATGCTACTTAGACTGCTCATGATTCCACTCCATCCGTCTCATCATCAAACCGATCCACATCCTATGCTCCACCACATGGTCCTACTCCTGCTGCTGCTTCTTTTCCACACATGTCTATACCATCCACTTATCCTCTTGCTTCACCTCCACACATGTCTACACCATCCACCGATCCTCCTCCACTTGTGTCACCATCCATCGATCCTCCTGCTTCTCCTCCACATGTGTCTACACTATCCACCGATCCTCCTCCTCCTCCACTTGTGTCACCATCCACTGATCCTCCTGCTTCTCCTCCACATGTGTTTGCATCATCCACTGATACTCCTCCTCCTCCACTTGTCACTATCCATCGATCCTCCTGCTTCTCCTCCACATGCATCAACATCCATCGATTCTCATCCTCCTCCACTTGTGTCACCATCCATTGATCCTTGTCCTTATCCTCCACATGTGTCACCATCTATCGATCCTCCTCCTCCTCCACATGCGTAACAAACTATTAATGTCGTGGACACTATGTTCACATCGGGTGCTCAACAACTTAATCTTGATGGAGAGACATATGATAGTGTACTTTTATCATTAATTTTTGACATAGGTATTGATAGATCCTCTACCTCTGGTAGCAAAGACACTGATGCCTCTAGCTCTGGTGGTGGAACTAGATAGTAGTGCTATTGATTGACATGTATATTGATAGTTTTATATTTGACCTGAGATGTATATATACCATGTTTATTGCAGATTTTGTTGAGATGTGTATTTGACATGTATATTGATATGTATATCACTAATGTATATTATGTTTTTCTTATAATGTTGTGGTTGTTGTTGTTTGATTTATAAAATGTATTATGAGTACACTAATGATTAAGATTATTAACGATTTCTCCGTTTTTAAATTAAATTAGAGATGTATCATTCATTTAAATTTACAATTTCCATTTAATGTTTAACTTTACTTTTATGAAATAGTTTAATCTTGATTGCGATTGCAAAAATTATAACAATTAATGCCATATAATGTTTAACTCTTCTTCAAGGTGATTTGTTTGGCGTTGAACAATATACAATATGTTGATTAAACATGTTTATAAACAAAAATACTTAAATATGATGAGTAAAATGATTATGATTTGAATACTAATGTTTTTTCATATATTGTAATAATAACATTATAATATAATTATTCACTAATAATAATGATGATGATGTAATAATAATGTTATTTTTTATTTTTATTTTTATTATTCAAAGATTACAAGAAAAAGTTATATTATAACTGTTTACTAAAATCACAATTATTATATTTTATTTTTTCCAAAGTTTTTATTAATTTATATTATCCAACTATTATAACATATTAAATTATTTAATTAAATTTAAAATATTAAATAT
>SNQJ01S0095938.1:16344-42125 GCA_010110895.2 Picea sitchensis
TGGAGCTATCTTGGCATAGCTAGGAGTGGGAGACATGGATCACTCGATAGAATTTGTGATCAGAAAACTATCAGAATTGGAGAAAAACTATAACACTACAGAGAGAGAAGGCCTAGTTATGGTCTACGCACTGCAAAAGTTCAGAGATTACTTATTGGGGAAACAATTTAAGATGTTCACATATCACTCAGCCTTGAAATACCTATTCAATAAGACAGTGTTGGGGGGGGGATAATTTGTCGATGGTTACTTCTATTTCAATAATTTGAATTTGAAGTAATAGTTAAGCCAGGAAAATTGAATGCGATACCTAACCACCTATCAAGAGTCACAAATGGAGAAGAAGATATAAATTTATAAGACAACTTCCCAAATGCATAGTTATTCTCAATCCATATCGCTGATGAATAATTCGCAGATATCATTCATTACTTGAGCATAGGTACTTCTCTGCAAGAATATAACACCGCGCAGAAGAAAAACCTGGTGGTCCGCACTGCCGACTATCAATTGATTGCAGGACACTTATACAAAATGGGCGCAGATAGCATCTTGTGAAGGTATGTGCTAGATCACAAAATACCATGAGTCTTAATAGAAGCCAATGAGGGAATAACAAGAGGGAATTATGCAGGAAAAGCTACCATGCATAATGTATTGTGCGCAGGACTATGGTGGCCAACTATTCACAGAGACTTAAAGGAGTATTGTCAAAGATGTGATGTCTGTCAAAGGGCAAGCAAAACCAACAGAAGGGACGAGATGCTATTATGACCATAGGTAACATTGCAGGCATTCGATAAGTGGGAAATAGAATTTATGGGACTAATCAACCCACCATAAAAAAGAACAAGAGATAGGTACATTATCACCGCGACAGAGTACCTAACAAGATGGGTGGAAGCCACACCAGTGAAAGATTACAACATAGAAATAACAACACACTTCCTAAATGAACAAGTAATTACTTAATTTGGGTGCCCAAGATTTTTTATGAGCGACCAAGGCACACACTTCATAAATAGCACCATCAGTGCTATGACTGAAGAGTTTGAAGTCCATCATTAGAAGAGCACACCATATCACCCACAGGCAAATGGCACAGTGGAAGCATTTAAAAAAATCTTGGAGAATGAACTGACAAAGATCTGTAACGTCAACAGGAATGAATGGGACCTCAAAGTACCAGCAGTATTATGGGCCTACATGAATATGTGCAAAAAGTAGACAGGGCACATGCCATTTAAACTGGTATATGGCCAAGAAGCAGTGGTTCCATTAGAATTTTTAGTACAAATCTTGTGTGTAGCAGCGATCACACATATGACAGAACGAGGTGCAATACAGGAGAAACTAAATCAATTAATGACCATGGAGGAAGTTCAGAGTTTAGCAGGGTTCCAACAACAAGTTCAGAAAGCAAGAGACAAATCTTGGCATGATACACACATCAAGAAGAAAACTTTCAACAAAGAATATCTAGTACTGATGTGTGACAACAAATTGATTCGACATGTAAGGAAGCTAAGAATGCATTGGCTAGGATAGTACAAAGTAAAATCTGTCACGAATGGAGGAATTGTACAATTGAGAGACTTATCAGGTGCAGAACCCAAAGGGATGATCAATGGGGGCAGACTGAAATTGTATAAGGACAATCGACCACCCACCGTGGAGTAAAAAAAAAAATACAGTATATCAAAAAGAAACAATAGAGACACACTGCGCCAGAGACAAAAAGGGAACGCATACTTAGGAACAAAAATTAGGCGAGGAGAAGGACAAAAACCTCATAGAAAGGGAAACAAGTGGGAAATGGAAAGTCGACAAAAGCAGTACGAAATGACGGAGTTAGGCATAATTGAATGTTAGAAAGGACTGATCAGATGCCACATTAATCGCGCCAACTGGAGACCGCAAGGAAAAGTAATGACAAGTATGAAATAACTGAAGGTGCGTTGAACCCATAATTAAGGAAGAATCCTTGACAAGATTCATGAAATTCCCATACAACACATGGACGCAGGAGAAAAGAGTCCATTTGCGAAAAGAGAATAGAAAGAGAGCGATACAGGTTAAGGAACATAGAGCAGAGTTCATAGTGGTCACAAATACCATTCAAACCCAGAAAAAGTTCAAAATTTACCACCATGGCACCACCAAAGCAAGAAGAAGCAAGCTAGAGTGCCAGGCACCCCAGAGTCAGAACTAGGTCACGGGTACACTTTGAAGAAGGAAAATAACAGTCGTCAGAGATCGTCAATGTCGATGAAATCCCATCCCCAGACAAAACATTGGTGAACCCCACACCTATAGTGGAAGAGATGCAACAACTAGCACCAGAGGGAATGAATATAGATAGACCGACAGAGGTACAGGAGCAGCAGAACCAGGACGTCGAAACCCTGAAGGAAGCACAACCAGAGAACATCGAAGCATCTCTGAGAGTCAATGGAACGGCATTGAATATGGAAGCAGTAGTTGAGCCAGACGAGTCTCAAACCACTGTGTCAGACCACCCACTGGAAGGAACAATATAACATGTCATGGTTTGGACGGAATGGTATTCTTAAGAACACCCGGGAGTCATTGGAACTTCGAGCCAACCACCAGTGAAGAAAGACAAGAAGCAGGTACCTAGGTCACCTCGCAAGCAACCTGTCACAGTAATCGTCCTACCATGTATACCAGATGGGGTAGGTGTGGAATCAGGCTTGCTAGGGCATGTTATCCCCAATTTCTAGGGATAATGAGGATATCATGTCTCGAGGCCCACAGGTCCTAGACATAGAGTAATGAGAGCAGGGTTGACCTGAGTATGGCCCTGGAGGGCCCATCCTTTTCTTCTTTCGTTAGATTCATCTTGTCAGCAGCAGCAGCATCCATCACCACCAGCTTGGTCTTGTATTAGAGAAGCTCTTTCTCCATGAGGTAATTGGTCCAGGTATCATGGTATGTATCTCTTTTGATCATTATAACCTTTAGATATATGCATCTTACTACTTTTATATCTGATGACTGCTTGGATCTTACATTAACCCACTTGACCATGATTGAGGGGATTGACAGGGTGTCCTAGAAAGCCTGTACCCATAGGTTTTGGTTTGCCACCGAGGGGATTTCTGAAGAGCCATCGTTTTCTCCCATGATATCATCACCTTGTCATCTTATCTCTCGTGCATCTGTCCAATTCCCCTAGTCCGGGCATTAGGATGATTTTTTTGTGGGGTTGCACCTTATCTCGTGGGAAGAAGGGGCTAAAGGCATAGAAGGTAAAAACTGCTGGTAAAAGATAAAAGCCACAAAAATGAAACCTAGAGATGCCTCACCCAGGGATCCTTGAGAAGGCAATAAAAATCCTCTCAACAAGAAATAAGAGGGACCCGAAGAAAAATAACAAAACAAGACCTAGCCAAGAGGATAGGGGGTCTCATCACGAGCCAACCTATTATGTTCATGGGTACCTAGCAGCATGACATTGCCACTATCTAGTTACCACACCAGGGCAGTGACCCTTGGTTGCATGGCCAAGGGAAAGGTGGTCTCATCATGAGCTAGCTTTATCATCTCTGTTAAAGTGCTTGTGGGTAACACTGTCAGCTCTGGTCACCACACCAAGGCAGTGTCCTCTAGTTAGTCCTTGAAATAAAAAAAAAGGAAAAAGAAAATAAAGAAAAGAAAGAATAAAGGCAAGAAAGGGCTTGGAAAAAATTGCATCTATGACAGGTACAGCTCGCCTTCTACAAAGGCACCCACAGGTAATATCATACATCCCTGTATCTCACTCTACCCGTATGTCTAGACATCCCTTATCCACATCACCTCCTTTTACATGGCTTGGATGATACCCCTTGGAGACTTTCCTTTCCTTATGGATACTAGCCCAATAGGATGTCTTGTCTTTTTCTTCAACCTTGTATTGTAGATCTTTGTAATATCTTTGAGATATTGGATGATATGTCAGGGTTTTTATACATATGTCTGATAATATTAATGATGAGACATGATTAACATTTCTATGATCCCTGTGACTAATGAGCCCATGGAGGGCGAAGTTTTTGATGTGCAGGACCATGCCCGACGGACAGGTACCACGTGGATCGGTACACATGGGGAGATGATTAGTTCGTACCTCCATGGAGCTGAAGAGCCCACCAGATGGTTTTTGGGACCCCATCAGGGGTAGAGACAAGACAGTGTTTGACCGAGGTCTTGCACCAGAGAAGAAGAGGACGTTCCATCAGGGGCACTTTGGTTGAGCCAGACCTAGGGGGATTGACCCACTTGCAGTGGAACGTTGGCCCCAGATGAACCAGGACATCACCAGGAGGCTTGTGACATCATCATGAGCGTATGGCTAGGAAGAGTCCATATGCTCATGATGATAGCTTGGAAGAGCCCAAGGAGGGCTAACGTCTAGCTTCTGGATGCTGCACTGGCCCCAAAAAGGCCTAACGTCTCCCTCAGGAGGGCTTGACGTCTCATCTTTTGCTCATTTAGGGTTTTAAAAGAACATTTAATGTAAAAACAATATGATTTTTGTTTAAAGCCTTGTCGGCTAATTTTTATGACCTAAATTTAATTAAAGGTCATGATACAGTATATATTGAGGATTTTTTCCCTCATTTTGACATAACACACAACTCACTCTCTTGTGAGGTCTTATTTTTGCACCCTTGTTGGGTATTTAGTCTTTTATATGAGGCGCACTTGTTGGAGGAAGGATTTTCTTAGCATATTTTGACATTTCTCTTGAAGGAAGGTTTACAACTAGGGTTTGCAATGTTATTTCTTCATGATATGTAAGTGTATTTTCTGAAAAACTTCTTAATTGAATGGTTGTAGGCTTGTATTCTTGCATTTATTATAAATTTGTTGATTTAAAACCCTAGGTGACAAGCACACAAGTAGGTCCTTGTTTCATGTTCCCTAAAAGAGAAATATTCAGCCATTGAAGAAGGAAGGAAGAGCCTAGCCTTTGCTACACTCCTTTCACTTTTTCCCTTGTGCTAGATGTGATTTTTAAAGGTTAAGAAGGAGGGGACATCCCAGGCCTAGGTTATCTACACCTAGGGTCGTCCATCTTCTAGGGTTTGGTGATAGAGCCTTGCCATTGCAACACTCTCCCTCAGCTCACTCTCTTGTTTTAACTTATCTTTTATGATATTTGTTTTGCCAAGTTTGAACTAAGGAAGGAGGAAAGAGCATGAGGCCTTGCTTAAGCAACACCGGAGTGAGCCTCTTTCCCCTAGGGTTTTGATTCTAGGGCCCTGCCATTGCAGCACCGTAGAACCCTTTCCTCTTGTCCTTATCCTTTTATCCCTTCAACCTTGTGTCCTCTCCTTAATTGACTCCATCTACCCCTAGGCACTGATCTTAGATCCACAACTTTGAAGTGATAGTGCTCAAACAACCTCTTAAAAATTTTAAATTTGAAACCCTAACTAACTAGCTAACCCTAACTAGGCTGACGTCATACTTGGTTATTCCATCTTGACGCAGCACCTTTTGATGATAAGCAAATAGATGATGGTTGAAAGCATTTATTGAGTAAAATATTGATTAAATACATTGTTGGCTACATCATCTCAATAGTTATTGATGAATTGGTACTTCTCCAATGCTATATTGATAAACGTTGACCTCATTGATATATGTTGTTTTAATTGCTTACATATTGATATCAGATAGTTACATGAAGTACTAACCCACTAAATTATAGCCTGCATATATTATTTTTCTATTGTCTTATTCCGGGCAGGTGTTCTCATTTGGGACTACACTTCATTATTGGCTGATTAGCCAGACTATCTGATCTTGGTGGTAACCTGTGAGGAGGAAATTTTACTTTGACCTTTGTACTTTGGCCTCTTCAAAACCCCAGGTTACCGGGGACGTCTCCCCTGGGCTAACCTCCATGAATAGAAAGAACCTCCCCATTATGGTGACATTGGGTGGGGTAGGTTCCTATTACGCCAGTTTGGCCTCTACCTTCTAGCCTTTTGACCTAGCTACAAACTATGCAATAACATTTTGGTGTCATTGCCAGGGAACACTGAGTCAATTCTCCTTAGACGAAAAACCTTTTCGGTAATCCTTGCCTCAAAGCCTTATCTTACAAGCTTACCTGGTGAATCCACTAGGGTGTTTTCCCTTTTCTTTGATGATTTCAAGAAAATCATCTAGCGACTCCACAAATAGCTAATGACAACTCGTAGTGGGCATCAGTGTATACTTTAATCTTCTACTGTGATCTCCAAAAATCCTGTCACCCCTGTAAGTTCTCCAAAATGGTCTCATAAAGAACTCTTTGGTCCTTTAATATTACCTAACACCCAAGGGGGGTTACATGATCTACCCAAGAAGTTCGAGTCCTGGATACCTAAGTTCTCAGGGGAAGATGGATCCTATGGAAAATCTCATTGGACCGACTTCTGTGATGCTTTCCAGTTTCACCAATCCGGACAAGAACAACCCGATGTCTTTTTAAGGCTCTTTGTGAGCTCACTCACTGGAAGTGCCAGAAGATGGATTAACAAACTCCCAAAAGGAAGCATCAAAACCCCTGAAGATATTGAACAACACTTCAAGAAATATTGGTGTGAAAAAGAAAGCATGGATTCCCTTTACTCTCAATACACTAATATTTGCAAAGCCTCTAGCGAGGGCATTAGGGATTTCAATGATAGGTTCAACCTTCTACTCAAGAAGATCAGGCCTAGTTTCTAGAAAGCATGGATTCCCTTTACTCAATACACTAATATTTGCAAAGCCTCTAGTGTGGGAATTAGGGATTTCAATGATTGGTTCAATCTTCTCCTTAAAAAGGTCCGACCTAACCTAAATTCAGAAGAGGCTATCCTCGAGCATTACTTGATCTCATTGGAAGGAGTCTTGAAGTTTACCCTCAAATATCGGTCACCCTCGACTTTAGAAGAAGCACAAGACTTTGCTTGTCGAATTGAGCAGAACCTTGAGTTCAAAGAATACATTCATCAAGTCAATCTCTCACACAATAATGACCCCAGTGGATCTAATAATGAGGATGTAACCAAAGTTGAGCTTAAGTTCCCATAAATTTTTGAAGTAAAACTCATGCCTCCCAAAAGGAAATGAAACACGGCTTTCTCAAACACAAACAATGTTCTAAATGTCTCAAGGCAACATGAACCATCCGAGTGTTTGGGTATGGCCACTCATAAGAAACCTAACTTTGAATATTCCTTATTTGTCTTGAACACAACAATTTTAGAAAATCAAGATATGAGTGAAAACAATAGGTCTGAAGAGCCCCGAATGCATAATGGAAACAACTTAGACAATAGTATGTCCTGTATCTTGCAAAAGGTTAAAAGGATTCGCGAAATGTTGAAAATTTCTTTTCTAAAAAAATGAGACCTGGATGACCAATTACCTTTTAAAGGATTCCCACACTATTACATACCGTTCATTCTTAGAAGGATGAACAAACACCCTTTCAATGGATCCATACTTGTTTCAAGATTGTCCCACTTTTTCCCTTGACAGAGAAGACACTATTGTGTGATTGTCCCAATGATGCCTCTAATACCTCCTCAAGATTCGGCGGAAGATAGTTATCCAATATAAAAGAGTAAGTACTTCGCTGGAGTTGAACGCAAGATGTTTTCAAGACATGGTTCCAATCACCATCATTATGATGAAAACCCTTTAGTGTTTTCAATGCAAAGAAGCACATTGGGAAATGAGTGTCTCATAAAGCAAAGGTAATAATCAACAAGTAAACAATATAGACTACTTCATAGAAGGGCCCTCAAATATCACCGCTGAAGAGCATCAAGAGGGAATGAAAGAAGCATCTAGGTCAGCCAGAATGGTGGTAATAAACAAACCTCACCACCTGCGATTGGGTCAAATTCACGCTTTATTTGCGGTGTTATGGACAAATTGTCCATATTGTCGCGAAATAGAGGAAAATTTATAAAAAAATAAATCATGTTGCTCGACAATGTCGGGCCTTTTCCATGTTGATGTCTCTGCCACTGCTAACGCTCTGGCCTTGCCAATGCTAATGTCTCTTTTGCCACATTTTCCACTGGAACATCTCTTGCCAATGCCTTCCACTGAACGCCTTGCCACGCTTGAAGATGTATGTTGCAATTGCGATGTTTGTGAAGATGTATGTAACAATCATGTACATTTTAAACCAGGTTTTCCCTCCAACCAATACCTTAGTATGTTCACCAAGTCAAAAATACCAACGGTCACTTAGGAATCTTTCACGCCGGAATCATGACGTTACAAAAATCTATAAATATGTTGTGATGAACGGATGTTACAAGTTTCCTATAATAAAGAGAGCTTCAAAAGGGTTGGACAACCTAACACCTCCTCACCATAACTTCTTGACCTCCTTCATGCTTCATTACCATTTATATGAAGTGATACTTTTTATTAGTGCTAGGTATATAATCAACGCCTATAATTTTAGAAGAGTTCAAACTACTAGAATAAAAAATAATGCTCTCATCTTTCTTGTTTTATGAAAAGCAAGTCTCTTTCGAAAGAGGTCTCCTTCTCATTAGTAATAGGAACCTTCTACTCAGTTCCTTTGATTTCTAATCTTTGTTCATATCCACAGTCCCTTACATGCATTTCTCTTTCTTTTTTTGTCCTTTCCTCGCTCTACTACTTCTTGTTTTTGGCACCTTCTTCTTATCACTTCCTTTAATTTGGATCTTATATAATATTCATATGGATTCCCTTGTCTAGATTTCGAAGCTCTGAATATTTTGAACATGTTCTTTTCCTTTCCCTAGTAAGATCCTATATAACTTTATGAACAATAACTTGGGAGAATGTATCTACAATAAGGTATTTGTATACCTTTTCTTTATATTTTTATACCATGTGTTTTAATAGGCTCTCCAATGGAATTTTCATTTGGATTCTTATCTCATCTATGGCTTTGTCTTCTAATTCATTCTCTTTAATCAGAACTGCCAATAACTTTAACTTTCTTGAACACTCCCTTTTGTCTCGTCCATTAATCTGGGTCGCTCTGAATACATATTTTCCATAGGACCATTGCTTCCTACCCTATGAATCATCATCAACCCCTACTCGTCATTTGTGATCTTGTGTTTTATCTAAATCCCATTACAATTTTTATGTTTCAAATATTTCAATCTAGGATATTCCCTTGCATCATGTGTATCATGACCATATATGTAACACCACATTTTTCTTGCAATGTTGAAATACAATTATCTATTGTGTCCCCAAGATCCACATGTGACAAACTTGAATGATTTCCTTCCTATGGAAAGGGTAAAAATATAAGAATTATTTTCCTCGGCTTGTCCTCATAAGACATTTCGATCATGTTTTAATTCTAGATACTAATGCCATCCCTTGAAATATTTTTTAAAGTATTTTCGATTCTTTTTTATTGTTTTGGTATAGTCCTTAGTTCTTTGGGTTATGCATATTGTCATTCATGAATGTTCATTGTCCCTGTTCAAAAGGTTGAACCCAAGTTTATTGACTTTATCATTTTTTATTTATTCATATTATCTTGTTATTTCTCTTCCTAACCATTTTTAGGTTCATGGAACTTAGCTTCAAATAGTTTGTTATGAGTTCATTTCTCCTTCTTTTGTTCCTTATATTGTGTTAATGGATTTTTCCATCTTATATCTTGAGGGCTATATCAAGGGCTCTCGATATGACTTAGGCTGGGTTCCTTGAATGTGTGATTACATGGTATGCCAAAGACCTAGGATGAACCAATTGATTTCCATGAGCTCGAGAATTGATACTTGAAAGTTATCCAAATATATCCTTCAACTAGGAACCATAATTTTGGATGGTTTCCCTCACAATTGTCTAGTTCCTCTAAGCTTAGAAAAGTTAAGGGTTTGTCATTGAGATATTTGTAGACTTCCAAAATTGGTGGACCACTTCATCCAAATTATTAAGGAATAGTTGCTTATTATCATTTTAATACCTAGTAAGTATGACATTCCACATAGTGACTTTGAATATTGCCCATTTTATAGTAAGCAAACATCTGGGCATAGAAGAATCGTCTTAAATCCTATGAGATGTTATTTTACTTTTGAAGTCTGACAAAGAAGAGTCCTCTAGTTGCAACCTTCAATCAATGGGTGAGCAATGTGAATAGTGGGGAATGAATTTCCAATAGAAATGCATTCCCAAGAAACCCTTCGTGATTTGTGGTGTTAGTGGGAATGGACCTGTCTTTCAAAACCTAGACTTTTGTAGGGTCTACATGAAGTCTGGTCTCATTGATCACAACAAAAGTTTGTCCAAAGAATGGATTCATCATTTAGGCCTACAACCTGCCCTAGCAAAAGAGGTCCAAAATTGTGCTAACATGTTGAAATTTATTTGAACCAGCTTTGGTCGAAACCAAATGTCATCTAAGTAAACCAACACAAATTTACCAAGATGTAGCTTGGAAGATGTCAATGATGATCCCATGAAAGTGGCACGGCCATAAGTGGGGCCAAAATGCATAACCAACCATTCATAGAGACCAACCTTGGTATTGAAAGTTGTCTTCCCAACATTTGTATGTTCCATCCAAACTTCATGATATCCTGAAGTGAGATCAAGATTGGTGAAGTACATGGTCCCTTGAACAAATCAAGGTCATTAATGCGCGGGAACTAGGCAACAATTCTTCTCATAGTGACCTCGCTTTCTGAAAGCCTTATAATATATGCAGTGGCCAATTCCAATTGTTCCCTTAGTTACCACCACAGAAGGAGATCCACGTGGAGGATGTTGATGTTTTTGTAGCTGCAGGAGGTATTCCCTCCTAGACAACTTTTCTTAGATAAGAAGAAGATTCCAAGTAGTCAAAGGAAGACCAATGAATAGTTGAAGAACACTCAGAAAAAAGAATATAGGGAAATAGAAGATCACAAAAGAGAAGCCTAATGTGAATAATAAAGTAAATTTGAAGACCCAAAATAAGAAGTTGGTTCCACGTGCCCAAATTAGTATAAATACAAGTATGGGTTATTTCATTTGAAAATAACCACACGCTTCTCCTTCAAGTAATGCAACCCCAAGACATAAATCACTTGTTTCCTAGTTAGCAAACCCATGTGCACCTCCTCAAATGACTCCAAAAATAAATAAATTCAAATTGCATGGGCCTCAAGCATAAATCACAAAGGTCGTATACTTATGCAACCCATATTTCTTGTTCCAACAGATGGAACCACTTTTTTGAACATATAAATAAGATATTTGTTTGGAGGACACACCCCTTATGCTAGAGAAAATTGGCTAGACCTTGTTAAGATTCATTTTCCATAGGTTTTCTCATTGTGTAGAACCAACCTTGGTTCTACAAGTCTAGTAGATTTAAGTGAGGTGTTTTGAGCCACCCTTGTATCACTCACCAAAGTAAAACTTATGTCCTTCTTGAGTGAGAGTTTTAATCAGGTGGTTGAGGATAGAGGAGCCCAAACTTAGGCAATGGAGGTCTTGTGATAGTATCAAGTATATTATCTCTTGTTGTTCACTTTTGAATCATTTATATATAGATCTCTCTACTCCCCCACTCCCCACAATTCCCTGAGTCATTTTGATTATATGCATTACATTAGAATGTTAAGAATTATGGCTAGACTACTAACCTAAACTTAGTTAGGGTTTCATGTTTTATAATCTATTCTATATTATTATAAAATGTTAATTGGAAAAATGAGGAAGGTATTATTTGGTCCATTGTGTGTAGGTGTAAGGCGATTTAGTGCTAGAATTTGTTAACCAAATTGTTCGCGGATCGAAGTCCAGATGCCAGTTACAATGTATTCTTTTCTCTCATTTTCATGTATATCAAGCATTAAACATTAACCCCTAGCAAAAGATAGACTACATTCATTGTAAGCCTTTGTCGAGACTGAACCCCACCCTCCTCACTGCTGATCATAACCTTATCATAGCAAAAACTCCCTAAATGGAATTTGAGATCTAATTTGGGAGAATTATTTGAATTCTTCTATCCGGGTTGGAATTTTCAATTTCTTATAGGTTTAGCTTGTATATTCTATTGACCTTAGTGGCTTGTCTCTTGGTAAAGTTAGGCACACAAAGTAAATTGTTGTTTCATGCTTGCACTTTTAATTTTTCTCCCTTCTTTGTATGAAGTATCTACAATGTTGATAGTCGTGCATAGTATGTGGGTTGGACTTAACAACCAACACACACTTTCTTGTGTATGCTTGCTGTTTTTTTACAACTTGCACTTAGTATGTAGGTTGCTCTTTGGTAATTTGAGCACATGCCTATGGGAATTGAAAATTCTCAAGCCCATTAAATTGATCTAATGTTTAGTGTTTCCTTTAAAAAATGAGAGTATTCTCACTTGCTTTGAGACCTAGTATAGTCAAGTTAATTGTTGTCATTTTAGTTTTATTGTTTACAAGTTTCAATATCTCAAATGGGTTAATTGGTGGAATTGCATCTCCAAGTTAGTTGTTATTCTTTACAACATTTTTAGGAATTTCGAAGAGTTGCATTGCATCAAGAAGGAAATTATATTTCTTTGCATCTTTAATTTGGTGTAGTTACAAGTTCAAGTTAATTCATCGAAATAAAAAGTGTGGGGGTGTATGTATCTTGCAATTTTGTTATCAATGGAGTGATCTTGAGTCCCAACAATGTCTCAATTCTCGAAACCATATTTCATTTGAGTAATCAGACATCCTCATAAGTAACACTAATGTAAAAACAACTAAACTCAATTTATATTTAGAAAATCAATAGTAGTCTAGGTTAGGGCCTTGGTGTAGGATCGAGAATTCAAGGCCACCAAAGTTGAAACTGGGAATTGAATAAAGAATGGTAAATTCTAGTAGTAGAAAAAAATACTTGTGGGAAGCACCTCTAACACACTGGTCAAGCACTAGGTCAAGCTAGTTAAGTGTTGAGATTATCCCCTCACACCTAGTTAGTGGGTTGATGAATACTAAAGGACTTCTGTAAATTTGGAAAGTTACTCAGAGTGATGCCTTCTTTCTAAAGTTCCATCCATAGGACAAAGTAATGTATATCCCTGCTCAACTCAAAAGCTTGACCTATGATTGTTCCCCTTGGATACCAATCATGAATTGGCACCATTAATATCTTTTACTATATTCCTCTACGGTGAATGCAAGTGGGAAGTGCTTGAGGGACCTAAGGTAGATATTGAACCTCAATCTCACCTCCCTTGGAGGTTTCCTATCTTCACACTTAATATTACACCTTGGGTGATTGTTTCTCGAAGGTTACTATAACTACTTTTCACACCTTCATCAGTTAGACTTGGGCCCTCATCATCATAGGCTAAACATCAAAAGGCAATTTCTTTCATCCCTTTACTAGTTGTACTTAGGGACTTAATTGACATAAGATGTCTCTTGGAAGGGCGGGTTTGTTCGTTATTATCTTTTAGGTGTTTTGTACTCAATGTTATTTGTCAAGGATTAAACAAGGTCCAAATTCATTGACTATTGATCTTTGGATTCTTTGAAATTTTGATGGATTTCTTTAATGAATTCTCGAGGAAATTTGTTTCCCCCACATTCATGTTCCTACTCTAACTCCACTGCATGTTCAGACTTAGTCCCCAGTATAATCTATTTGTATGCTCATTTTATAAGTCTTGAGGGATAAACCCTATCCTTGTTCATCACCCTATATATGTTGGTTTATTTTTTTAGATGTTGTCACATGCATGTATGTACGTGACAACAACAATGTCACATAATGTGAAGAATCTCTTGCTACTTTTGTTGAAATCATGAATTTTGTGGATTTCTAGGCATGTCCTCTAGTACTTTTTTATAACTTATTAATGTTAACTATCATATTGAAAGCATGTAAATGCATTTGGAATAGAATATGTTGAGTAGAAGAAACATTCTTTTACTCACCATATTCTATTCCAAATGCATTTACATGCTATCAAGTTTTCAAATACTGTAGCTGAATCTTTCAAGACAAGAAGCCATATGTAATGTAATCTTGAATTCGAAGTGATCACTGCTAAATAACTTATAGAAATTGTCACATACTTGTAATAGATATTAAAAATTAGAATACAAACATCGAATGCACCCCTAACACGTATTATCAAATTTCAAACATCCTAAGCTGCAAAAGCATATAATAGTATTAAAACAAATATACCAATAATCATCTAATACAACCTAACAAGTCATGTCTGTAATTGTGCAATTGTCCTTGGTCGATGGATCAAAATGGGTCTTTACTTGTCTGATGAATAACCTAAAGTATCCAAAACTTAGAAAGCGACAACATCTATTTTGCTTGTGCACTCTTGTATATTTCTAACCTCTTTGTCAAGCCCGCTCTCCGTTCCATCACTGTTGAGTCTTCATCCAACATTGTTGATAACTCCGCTTTCCCCGCAAAGTAACGCTTTCCACAATGCATTGGGGCCGAAGTGAATTTATCTATTATGTTAAATGGTTTTGGACCCATTTTGGCAATATGGGTCCAAAACCCACAGAGATTGACTTGTAAGCTATGTGGGCGCCCATGATATGAAGGGTTAACCGCTTGAAATACCACCTTGCTAAAAATCCTGTGAAGGAGATTGCAATTTGTACTAGGTGATTCCCAAAAGTTATTCAAGCCACCCACCAAGCTATTAATGAAAAGGATAAAAGGAAGAAAGAGAGTAGCTCTCAAACTGGAAATTTCCACCAATGGATTAAATAGATCCCCAAGAACCATAGGCACATCTGAGACTGGGGATAGTGATGCAGACTCTATGGTTCACCTCCATAAGGACCTCTTTCTTTGTTCCAAGAACCAAAGATGGGGTACAACCTTCCATCCCATAAATGATTTAAAGAAAGAAGCAAGATGCAAACAACATTGCGGGAGGGATCTTTTGGAGCAACATACCTTTGGGAAATGAAAAGACCAATCCACTCCTCTAGTCAATGTTTGATGTTGTAAATGTTGTTGGTCCAAGGTATAAACTCTGTAAGCATAAGGGCCAATCCTTTAGGAATAAAGGTGATATCAATACTAGATTGGAGGACCTAAGGAAATAATAGGAGACCACTAGATGCACAATGATGTCCAATGGTTGGACGAAAGGGAGGGTATGATCCTCCTTAATTTCTTCATAAATTTTCCAAAGGGTACAATGTTTATTAAAGATGTATGTGTGAATTGTATTAACATTTTCAAACCCCTTGGAAGAGGTGGAAAAACTAGGGATCATTCATTGGAGTGAAGAAGTGGAAAAAATCCAGTCTATTCACCGAAAGTGAAGCAAATGGAAAAACTAGGGCTCATTATACTAAGTGAAGAAAAACAGATCAGGGGGAAACATATTAGTAATTACCTATCACCTTGAAACCTTGTCAAAAATAACCACATACTCAATGCAAGTACGTGGCTCTCCATAGCAAGACAAAATTCTAAAGATACATTTATTACATAAGTGTGTTGTTGCATGCTTGTTTTTTGTATTAGCTTTTAAGCATTGGTCCGAAGGACAATGCATACCAAATAAAGACTCTAGTTCAATTTCTATTATATAATGCTTAACCATCTTTATCGGAGAGATTTACAACACAATTAAGGCATGGATTTCTTTAATAAAAAATATATATAACATATGTTTGTAATGAAACAACTACGCCATGCTTTTTCCTTAACATAATGTTTGTAATGAGCTGTGAGACCATTGTGAGGGAGCCACGAGGTTTGGAGCAAGTCACACCCCTTGGTCAGAAGGAGATAGAGGAGGGCCACGACTCCCTTATTGTTGGAAAGGTGAGTGGTTTGAGAGGGGTCAGAGGTCTATCCGCTTGAATCCATGGGTTTGGTGAGGACCGCAGTCCATTTTCCAAGTCGTGTGGAGGGTAAGAAGGGAAGGTCGTGGGTCCCTCTTGGCAACCATTCGGTGGAGGTTTTGAGGAGCGTCGCAGCCCCATTCTATGTATTTGGAGGATTGAAGGAGGCTTGGGGGAGCTTGGAGCAGCTCAAAACACTTGTTGGGGAGACAAAGGGCATTATCCGGTTTTGTTTATTTGCTGCATTTCTTTTGCTGATGTATTATATCTGTTGTAGCAGCCAATAGTTGCTTATTCTTGTTGTGTATCAGATCCATGCATAATAAAATGTCAAAGTTGTCTCTTTAGTCTTAAATGTAATTCGATGGTATGTAATATATTTGATGAATGACCACGTAGTAAATACATGCAAATTGTTTGTAGAAAGCACTCAATCAAGATAATAACATATGTAATGCAAAAACATTTGACAAAGGCATACAACCGGAACAATAAAATTGACATCAAACACAATATCCGGTCCTTCATCTCAAACTCGAAGGCCCAATCAACTATGAGATGCTCCGCCCCTGATGAACAAATCACCCACATACAAGAGGAGAATGAGTGTATCCTCACCTCAGATAATATAGTAGTAGGGTTAGGATTTGCCTCACTCTTCAAACCCCATCTGAAGAAATTAAGCTGCCTATTCTCATCACCAAGCCTTGAGCTTCGTGACTATGCCTTCTTAGAAGACATGGGACTCTCCCTTAACACCTCAAACTCGGTTGTTCTATCTACACCTCCTCTATAAAGCTATTCCTGTAAGCGCTTCTTACATCCATTTGATATATCCTCCAACCCATCTTCGCCGGGTAATGTCATTAATGTTCGATATAAGTGTATCTCGCGAATCGGGCTTAACGCCCTTACCATGGGCTTGGTTCCCCAGCCTGAGAGAATCCTCCTCACCACATATCGTGCCTCAGGTTTCTATGCCATCTCAAGAGATACTTGGTCTTATATAACCTCCTGAAGTCACAACCGATTCTCCCCTTAGTCTTCAACACCACCTCTCACTAATATCATTGCACATGATGGAGTCCTACTCTTTCTGCATGGCCTCTCGCCAAACACGCTGGTCAAATGCATGCACAAATGTCATGGGATTTGCATCTATGATGTTTGTCACCATAGCCAAGTAAGATCCAAGTCTCTCCGGCACTCTACTCTCTCTCATCAACCTCTTGGGCTCTCCTACATACTTATTGGCTTCCTTAGGGTCTCCTAAAACCATCTCGATTTTTCTTCCTGGAGTAATCAATGGAGAAGGAATCACAAAGTTCAAACAACAAGATGACGAAAGACATGACAACGGGACTGAATTGTCTATTCAATATTAATGGCCAAACGAGGAGTGCTTAGGGCATATCCTTTCTAGAAAATGACTAAAACAATCCGGGTTTGAGTGTAAAAGTGAGGATGAATTGAAAATCATGTAGTAAAGAATATATATGTAAAGCGTAACAAAGAAAGCAAGCCAGGTCAAAATGAGAAGAGCCATTTGGCCAAGCAACCTCTGACCATCATATGCTCCAAAGGGAGGAGCCTGAATCAATCACTATGGAATTACCAATGACGTGTCCGATAATGTGTTCTAGAGAAAGGCCCGGACTAAAGAGAACTTGCTGCCAGAGGTAGGATGTTAGGGTTCCATTGTGGGTTTATCGATGGGTTAGTTTAGGGTTTAGGGTTTATCCATGGTTTAATTGGGCTCAGGGTTTGTCAATTTGAGCAAGATTTCACTTTTCAAAGACAGGGTGATACAATCAGAAAACAGAGATCTTTGGAGATTGAGTACTTTAGTGAAAGAGGTTACATATAGTTTTTGTGCTTAGGAAAACAAGAGAGTTTCCAACATATTTATGTCCCCACAATTAGTAGATAACAATATACTCCTCAAAGGACAGTGCTCAAAAGTCTAACTGGCAGATTTTTGAATTTTTATTGGTGAATAACAACCTATTCCCAATGATCAAAAATCGTTGGGAATAGGTTGTTATTCACCAATAAACCTTCAAAAATCTGCCAGTTAGACTGTTGAGCATTGTCCTTTGAGGAGTATACTCATCTACCAATTGTGGGGACATAAACTGCTTGAAACTCTTTGCTTTCCTCCTAAGCACAAACTATGTAACCTCTTCACTAAAGTGCTCAATCTCCAAGCACCGCTCTCGACAGGACACCCTAATCATGGAAAACAATCACTAAATCGACACAAACCCCGGAAATCTATATCTAAAACCATCGATAAAACCTAAACCCTAAGCCCAATTAACCCATCGATAACCCCCTGTGCGGAACCCCTAACATCCTACCTCTAGAAGCAAGCTCTCTTTAGTCCAGGCCATTCTCTAGAACACATTATCAGACACATCATTAGTAATTCCATAGTGATTGATTCAGTCTCCTCCCTCTGGAGCACATGATGGTCAGAGGTTGCTTGGCCAACTGGTTCTTCTCATTGTGACCTAGCTTGCTTTCTTTGTTCTGCTTTACAAAAATATTCTTTACTGCATGGTTTTCAGTTCATCCTCACTTTTACACATACCCGGATTGTTTTAGTCATTTTCTAGAAAGGATATGTCTCAACATTCTATTTGGCCATTAAGAACACAGACACTTAGTCCCATATCTGATTTTCATCTTGTTGTTTGAACTTTATGATTACTTCTCCATCGACACTCTCCATGGAAGAGGAGATCTAGATGGTTTTGGGAGACCCTAAAGGAAGCCAATAAGTATGTAGGAGAGCCCAAGAGGTTGATGAGAGAGAGTAGAGTGCCGGAGAGACTTGGATCTTACTTGGAAATGGTGACAAACATCACTGCATGCGTGAGCTCCACGACATCATGCTGCATTTGACCAACAACAATTTCATGAGGCCATGCAGAGGAGTAGGAATCCATCATATGCAATGATGTGTGAGAGGTGGTGTTGATAGTCTGGAAGGAAGTCGTACAGACTCGTGGGTTGTATAAGACCAAGCATGTCGCTAAGATGGCAACATAGAGAAACACAAGGCCCCATCTGTGGCGAGAGGATTCTCTAAAATAGAGGGAGCCAACTATGATGAGACGCTCACTCAAGTAGATACACTTATATCCAGAGCATTATTGACATTGAAGCAGAGATGGGTTGGAGGATATATCAAATGTATGTAAAGACCTTTTCAATGGCTTTATGTGAGGAGGAGGTAGATAGAACAACCATGTGGGTTTGAGGTGTCAGAGAGAGTCCCATGTGTGTGTCTTCTAAGAAAGGCACTTTATGGTTTGAACCAAGCTCAGGGAGCTTGGTATCTCGAGGATGACGCTTAATTTCTTCAGATAGTTTGAGAAGAGTGAGGCAAATCCCAACTGCTACTATATTATAATGAGGTGAGGATACACTCATTCTCATAATGTATGTGTATGATTTGTTCATCACTGGAGCGGAGCATCTCATAGTTGATTGCAAGGTGGCTTGCATCGAAGTTTGAGATGAAGGACATAGGATATTGTGTTTGATGTCAATTTTATTGTTCTCGTTGTATGCCTTTGTCAAATGTTTTGTATTACATATGTTATTATGCTCATTGAGTGCTTTCTACAAACAATTTGCATGTATTTTTCTAGTGGTCATTTCATCAAATATATTGTGAAGCACCATCGAATTACATTTAAGACTAAAGAGACAACTTTGACATTTTATTATGCATGGAATCCGATACACAACAAGAATAAACAACTATTGGCTGCTACAACAACTGTAATACATCAACAAAAAATACCGCAGTCCCAACAAAACCCGATAATGCCACTGTCCCCCCAACAAGTGTTTCTGAGCTTCTCCAAGCTTCCCAAGCCTCCTTCGATCCTCCAAATGCATAGAATAGGGCTGCGACGCTCCTCCAAATCCTCCATGAATCTACAAGAGGCCCCACAACATTCCTTCTTACCCTCATGACTTGTCAAATGGAATCATGGTCCTCACCAAACCCCATGGATTCAACCAGATGGACCTACGGCCCTCTCAAACCCTCACTGCTCAACAACAGCAAGGTCCGTGGCCCTCCTCTATCCCATACAGTCTACTCAAGGGCCACGCGGCCTTCTTCAAACCTCATGGATCCCTCACAATGGTCTCACCGCTTATTACAAACATTATGTTAAGGAAAAATCATGGTGTAGTTGTTTTCATTACAAACATGTTATATATTTTTTATTAAGAAATCCATGCCTTAATTCAGTTGTAAATCTCTTCGACAAAGATGGTTAAGCATTATATAATAGAAACCGAACTAGAAGTCTTTATTTGGTAAGCATTGTCCTTCAGACCAATGCTTAAAAGCTAATACAAAACACAAGCATGCAACAACACACACACTTATGTAATAAATGTATCTTTAGAATTTTGTCTTGCTATGGAGAGCCCACATGCACCGACTATGTGGTTATTTTTGACAAGGTTTTCAAGGTGATGTGTAATTACTAATATAAGCTCTGACTGCTTTTCTTCACTCAAGAGAATGAGCCCTAGTTTTTCCATTGCTTCACACAGTAGAATGAGCCCTAGTTTTTCCACTTCTTCACTCAATAGAATGATCCCTAGTTTTTCCACCTCTTCCAAGGGGTTTGAAAATGTTAATACAATTCACACATATATCTTTAATAAACATTGGAAAATCTCTTTGGAAAATTTATGAAGAAATTAAGGAGGATCCTACCTTTCCCTTTCATCCAACCATTGGACATCACTATGAATCCAATGGTCTCCTATCATTTCCTTAGGTCCTCCAATCTAGTATTGATATCACCTTTTATTCTTTAAGGATTGGCCCTTATGCCTAAGGGATTTAAACCTTAGGCTTAACAACAACATCGCATACAACATCAAACATTGATCAGGAAGAGTGGGATTGGTCTTTCATTTCCTCAAAGGTATATGTTGTCTAAAAACCTCCCCGCAATGTTGTTTGTATCTTGCTTCTTTCTTTAAATCTTTTATCGGATGGAAGGTTGTGCCCCATCTTGGTTCTTGGAACAAAGAAAGTTGAGGTCCTTATGGAAGGTGAACTCATAGAGTCTCTATCACTATCCCCAGCCTTATTGGCCTATGGTTCTTGGGATCTAGTTAATCCATTGGTGGTAATTTCAAGTTTGAGAGCTACTTTCTTTCTTCTTTTTATCCTTTCATTAATAGCTTGGTGGGTAGCTTGAATAACTTTTGGAAATCACCGAGTACAAATTGCAAACTCCTTCCCTCAAGATTTGCAAGGTGGTATTTCAATTGGTTAATCCTTCATATCATGGACTGCCTACATAGCCTACAAGTCAATCTCAGTGGGTTTTGGACCCATACCGCCAAAATGGGTCCAAAACCATTGCATATTGAGGCAATTCATTTCATTTAATGCATTGTGGAAACGTTACTTTTGCAGGGCAAGCACTTATCAACAATGTTGGATGAAGACCCAGCCAGTGATGGAATGGAGATGTGCTTGGCAAAGAGGCTTGAACTATACAAGAGTGCACAAGCAAAATAGATGTTGTCGCCTTCTAAGTTTGGATACTTTAAGGTTATTCATCGGACACGTAAAGACCCATTTTGACCCATCGACTACATGACACTGCACACCACTAACATGACATTGAGTTGTATTAGATGATTATTGGTATATTTGTTTTAATACTATTATATGCTTTTGCAGCTTCCGATGTTTTGAAATTGATGTCCGTGTTAGGGTTGCATTCAGTGTTTGTATTCTAACTTTTAATATCTATTACAAGTATGTGACAATTTCTATAAGTTATTTAGCAGAGTGACCACTTCTCGAATTCAAGATTACATTACATATGGCTGGTTGTCTTGAAAGCTTCAGCTACATTATTTGAAAACCCGATAGCATGTAAATGCATTTGAAATAGAATAATATGTTGAGTAAAGAATGTTTCTTCTATTGGCTCAATCGGCAGAACTCTTCTGGCACCCATGCTTTCAATATGATAGTTAACATTAATAAGTTATAAAAAAAAAGTACTAGATGACATGCCTAGAAATCCACAAATTCATGATTTCAACAAGAGTAGGTGCTCTCATACCTCTTAGAGGACATTGATGTTGTCACGTATATACATGCATATGTGACAACATCTAAAAAAATAAACCAACATATATAGGGTGATGAACAAGGATAGGGGTTATCCCTAAAGACTTATAAAATGAGCATACAAATAGATTATACTAGGAAATACTAAGTCTAAACATGCAGTGGATTTAGAGTAAGAACATGAATGTGGGGAAACAAATTCCTCGAGAATTCATTAAGGAAATCCATCAAATTTTCAAAGAATCCAAAGATCAATAGTCAATGAATTTGGACCTTGTTTAATCATGACACCAAATAACATTGAAGTACAAAACACCAAAAGATAATAACGAAAGCAAACCCGCCTTTCCAGAGACATCCCATGTCAACTAAGTCCCTAAGTACAACTAGTAAAGGGATGAAAGAAACGGCCTTTTGATGTTTAGCCTATGATGATGAGGGCCCAAGTCCAACCGATGAAGGTGTGAAAAGTAGTTATAGTAACCTTCAAGAACAATCACCCAAGGTGTAATATTCAGCGTGAAGATAGGAAACCTCCAAGGGAGTTGAGATTGAGATTCAATATCTACCTTAGGTCCCTCAAGCACTCCCACTTGCATTCACCTTAGAGGAATATAGTAAAAGATACCAATGGTGCCAATTCATGATTGGAATCCAAGGGTAACAATCATAGGTCAAGCTTTTACGTTGAGCAGGGATATACATTAATTCGTCCCATGGCTGGAATTTTAGAAAGAAGGCATCACTCCAAGTAACTTTCTGACTTTACAGAAGTCCTATAGTATCCATCAACCCACTAACTAAGTGTGAGGGGATAATCAACACTTAACTAGCTTGACCTAGTGCTTTTGACTCTTGTGTTAGAGGTGCTTCCCACAAGTATTTTTTTTCTACTACTAGAATTTACCATTCATTCAACTTATTCTCCAATCCCACACCAAGGCCCTAACGTAGACTACCATTGATTTTCTAAATATAAAATTGAGTTTGGTTGTTTTTAGATTAGTGTTACTTATATGGGATGTTGATTACTCAAATAAGGAAATATAATGAAATTGAGACATTGTTTCAGAATCAAGATCACTCGACCGATAAAAAAAATTGCAAGATACATACACACCCGCACTTTTTATTTCTATGAATTAACTTGAACTTGTAACCACACCAAATTAAAGATGCAAAGAAATATAATTTCCTTCTTGATGCAATGTAACTCTTCCAAATTCCTAAAAATGTTGTAAAGAATAACAACTAACTTGGAAATGCAATTCCACCAATTAACCCATTTTATTCTCGAATGTGAACTCTAGAACAATAAAAACTAAAATGACACCAATTAACTTGACTATACTAGGTCTCAAAGCACGTGAGAATACTCATTTTTAAAGGAAACACCAAACATTAGATCTACAATTTAATAGGTTTGAGAATTTTCAATTCCCATAGGCATGTGCTCAAATTGCCAAAGAGCAACATACATACTACATGCAAGTTGTAAAAAAATAGCTAGCATACATAAGAAAGTGTGTGTTGGTTGTAAGTGCAACCCACATACTATGAACGACTATCAACATTGTAGACCACGCGCACATACAAAGAAGGGGAGAAAAATTAAAAATGCAAGCATGAAACAACAATTTACTTTGTGTGCCTAACTTTACCAAGAGATAAACCACTAAGGTCAATAGAATATACAAGCTAAACCTATAAGAAATTGAAAATTCCAACCCGGATAGAAGAATTCAAATACCTCCCAAGTGAGTCCTTCAAATTCCATTTTAGGATTTTGCTATGATAGGTTATGATCCTTGGTGAGAGGGTAGGGTTCTAGTCTCACTGACAAAACTTACAATAGATATGTAGTCTATTCCTTTAAGAACTAAGCCGTTTAATGCTTGAAATGTGCCATGAAAATGAGAGAGAAGAATACATTGTAACTAGCATCTGGTGCTAGAATTTTGTTAACCAAATTTTGGTTAACAAAATTCTAGCACTAAATCGCCTTACACCTACACACAACCGACCAAATAATACCTTCCTCATTTTCCAATTAACATTTATAATAATATAGAATAGATTATAAACATGAAACCCTAACTAAGTTTAGGTTAGTAGTCTAGCCATAATTCCTACCATTCTAATGTAATGCATATAATCAAATGACTCAAGGAATTGTGGGAAGTGGGGGAGAAGAGAGCCCATATAAATGATTCAAAAGTGAACAACAAGAGATAATATACTTGATCCTATCACAAGACCTCCATTGCCTAAGTTTGGGCTCCTCTATCCTCAACCACCTGATTAAAACTCCTCTCACCAAGAAGGACAAAGTTTTACCTCTTTGGTGAGTGATACAAAGGGTGGTTCAAAACACCTCACTTAAAATATACTAGACACCTAGAACCAAGTTTGGTCCTACACAATGAGAAAAACTATGGAAAATGAATCTTAACAAGGTCTAGCCAATTTTTTCTAGCATAAGGGTGTGTCCCTCCCAACCACAAATATCTTATTTATATGTTCAAAAAGTGGTTCCATCCGTTGGAGCAAGAAATATGGGTTGCATAAGTGTACCACCTTTGTGATTTATGCTCGAGGTCCATGCAATTTGAATTTT
Source organism: Picea sitchensis (assembly GCA_010110895.2). Classification (NCBI taxonomy): domain Eukaryota; kingdom Viridiplantae; phylum Streptophyta; class Pinopsida; order Pinales; family Pinaceae; genus Picea; species Picea sitchensis. The sequence goes on from SNQJ01S0095938.1 coordinate 40,934, forward strand.
ATTAGAGTTTTTGGTCATTTTGAGGGTGCACATGGGCTGCTAACTAGAAACAAGTGATTTATGGCTGCATTGCGTAAGGAGAACCGTGGTTGTACAAATGAAATAACCCATACTTGTATTTATACTAATTTCAAGGCACCCTGCCTAGGGCCAACTTCTTATTTTGGGTCTTCAAATTTACTTCATTATTTCTGTGGGATGACTTCTCTTGGTGATCTTTCTATTTCCCTTTATTCTTTTTCTCAGTGTTCTTCAACTATTCATTGGTCTTCCTTTGACTTGGAATCTTTTCTTATCTAAGAAAAGTTGTCTAGGAGGGAATACCTCCTAGCTAAGCAAAACATCAACACATCCTCACGTGGATCTCCCACCTTGGTAGTAACTAAGAGGGAGCAATTGGAGTGGCTACTTTGCATATATTATAAGGCTCGCCCGAAACGATATCACTATGAAGAATTGTTGCCTAGTTCCCCACAATAATGACCTTGATTTGCTTCAGTAAATAGCAAAATTTCTCACCAATCTTGATCTCGCCTCAAGATATCATGAAGTTTTGATGGAACGTACAAATGTTGGGAAGACAACTTTCAATAACAAGGTTGGTCTCTCATGAATGGTTGGTTATGCATTTTGGTCCCACTTATGGCCATGCCACTTTCATGAGGATCATCACTGACATCTTCCAGCTACATCTTGGTAAATTTGTGTTGGTTTACTTAGATGAAATTTTGGTTTTCAACAAAACTGATTCAAATAAATTTCAACATGTTAGCACAATTTTGACCTCTTTTGCTAGGACAGGTAGTAGGCCTAAATGATGAAGCCATTCTTTGGACAAACTTTTGTTTTGATCGATGAAATCGATCTCATAAAGATCCCACAAAAGTCTAGGTTTTGAAGGATAGGTCCATTCCCACTAACAACACAGATCTGAAGAGTTTCTTGGGATGCATGCATTTCTATTGGAAATTTATTCCCCACTATTCACACATTGTTCACCCATTGATTCAGGGTTGCAAATAGAGGACTCTTCTTTGTCAGACTTCCAAGTAAAATAACATCTCATAGGATTTAAGACGATTCTTCTATGCCTAGATGTTTGCTTACTATAAAATGGGCAATATTCAAAGTCACTATGTGGAATGTCGTACTTACTAGGTATTAAAATGATAATAAGCAACTATTCCTTAAT
>SNQJ01S0095939.1:0-14444 GCA_010110895.2 Picea sitchensis
AATAATCAACGGTCAATGGTATAATAATCTAGATTACTTGCAAGCAAGTTTCCTCAAGAATAAGTTCGTGCAGTGTGCGCAAGAGAGAGATGTTACATACACCCCCTCTTGGTCTAAACTTCATCCCAAAGTTTCAAAGTACATGAGTGTCGGAAAAAAAAATGTGTGTCACGATATCATAAGTCTCTTTATCCAACAAAAATGGAAACTGTTGGTGCATATCATATGCATCCTCCAAGGTCGTTGAGTCGGACTATAGTTGTCCCACTGGACCTTGAACTCATATACTATCTTATGTCGTAGCTATCGAATGTGATGATCGAGGATGTGGATTGGCTCAGCCATGAATGTTCCCTCATCCGACACCCGCAAGGTGCTCAAGTCAAACATGTGTAGGATCACTAATCATAATGTCTCAAACAAAGACGTGAAAGACATTGTGCATACGCCTCAAGAATCGAGAAATCCTAGTCATTAGGCCACGGGCCTCTCTATTCCACAATCTCGTAGGATCCCATGAACCTAGGATATAGTTTATCTCCTTTTTCCAAACTTGATCAAATGCTTAAGTGGTTTCAGCCGCGAATATAATCGATCGCCACATCGTAACTATGGTCGACACGAAGCACACCGTCATAACTCGTATGCCTATCTTGCACTTCCTTGATCCTTTGTCTTATAGTTTTCATTTAATCTTCCAATTCTTGGATCACTTCTGGTCCTACCTAGACCCTATCCTCAATCAGATCCCAACTCAAAGGCGCCTGCACAGTCTCCCACAAGAAACTCGAAAGGCACCATCTTAGTGGCTCTTTGGTAATTGTTATTATAAGTGAATTCTACCAGTGGCAAGAATTTTTTCCACTGATTCTGTTGGTCCATCACGTACATGCACAACATGTCTCCCAAGGGCTGGTTCATTCGTTCGGTCTGCCTGTCAATCTCTGGGTGATACACAGTGCTAAAGTTAAGTCAGGTTCCCAAGGCCTTTTAGAAACTAGTCCAAAATCATCCAGTAAACATTGATCCTCGATCGGATATAATTCTCTTAGGTATGCCATGCAGACTCACAATCTCACTAATGGAAACTCTAGCTATGTCAAATGCCTGATACATCATGTGCATAGGAATAAAATGATCACTCTTCGTTAGAGAGTCGATTACCACAAAAATCGAGTCGTGTCTCCTTGCCGTCAGTGGAAATCCATCAATGAAATCCATCGAAATGAACTCTCATTTGATTCTTGAATAGCGTGTGGCTATAGTAATCCTATTGGATGTCTATGTTCAACCTTTACCTACTAACATTCTAGACATCGGGCCACATAGTTAACTATGTGAGCCTTCATTCCCTTCCATAAGAATAAGGGCTTAAGGTCTGCCCTCATCTTCGTGACCCCTGGGTGAGACATGTGCACTGCTCTGTGAGCCTCGCTTAGGATCAAAATCCTCAACTCGTCGTTTGGTGGTACGTAAATCCAATTTTTGAAACTCAATAATCCATCTTCGCAAACGTAAATCCTTCAAATCTCGATACCATCATTGTGTTTTGTCCAATAAAATCTCTGACCTCATTGTACCAGTCATCATCATGTTGTAAAGTTAGAATATTTCCACGTAGATTCGTTTGAAGAGGCAACACCGAAAGGATGTGTGGCCTTTGACACAATGCATATGCCACGCGGTTCACGGTTCCCTTTATATAAGTAATATCAAAGTTGTACTTGCTAAGAAATTCTGACCAACATCGTTGTCACGCGTTCAGGTCGCTTTGTGTAAAGATGTGTTGTAGTCCACAATGGTCTGTCTTTAATTCGAATTTTCATCCAACAAGGTAGTGTCTCCAAAACTTCAAGGCATATACCATGGCTAACAACTCCAATTTGTGTGTCACATAGTTTTCCTCATACCTTCTCAGTTTCCTCGAGATGTAATAAATCACTCGACCTTCTTTCATCAATACTCTACCTAAGCCTTCCTTGGATGCGTCAGTGCATACCAAAAATTTTGTGTCCTTGTCAGGGACCTTTAGCATCGGTGTTGTTGTCAATATCTCCTTGAGCCTTTGAAATGCCTCTGTGCATTTCTCGGTCCAAACAAACTTCTTGTTATTCTTTTGTAACTCTGTAATCGGGTTTGCTATCTTCAAAAATTCCTCGACGAACCGTCGATAGTATCCTACTAAACCCATGGAGCCATGCACTTCTAGGACATTCCTCGGCACAGACCATTCCATAATAGCCTCGACTTTTTCTAGATCCATGACGATACCTTCGCCAGAGATGACATGCCCTAAGCAGTGAATCCTCGATTGATAAAATGATCATTTGGACAACTTCCCATACCTTTAATTCTCTCGCAGACATTGTAGTACCAATAACAAGTGCTCGTCAAGCTCCTTCGTCGTCCGAGAGTAAATCAAATATTGTCTATGAATACTCAAACGAACTTATCCAAGTACTCGCAGAAAACCTTGTTCATCAAACACATAAATACCCCTGGGGCGTTTGTCAGTCCAAACGGTAAAACAATAAACTCATAATGTCCAAACCTCATTTTTAAGAGGTCTTAGGGATTCCATCCTCCTTGATCTGTAACTGGCGATACCCTGATCACAAATCGATCTTTGAAAATACCTTCGCACCCTTCATCTGATCAAATAGATCACCACTCTTTGGTAGAAGATACTGATTCTTGATCATCGCCTTGTTCAATTGACGATAGTCAGTGCAGAGTCTCAATGACCCATCCTTATTTCATATGAAAATAACAGGCACACCCCACAGTGACACACTTAGATGTATAAGTCCCACGACCAGCAACACCTTCAATTGCATTCTCAACTCCTGTAATTATGGGGTCGACATACGATAAGGAATTCTCGCTAATGGTTCAGTCCCCAGTTTTAGGTCTAAGGTAAACTCCAATTTCCTCTCCGACGACATCCCAGGTAACTCCTCTGGAAAGATGTTTGCAAACTCTCTCACCATCGGTAGGTGTTCTAGACCTTCTACTACTCCTTTTTCATTTAAATCAAGGATCGCATAAGGCTTACATATCTTGCGCAAGCTCTTTCGTAACTACAAGGAAGAGATAAACCTAATGGAAAATCCCTAGTTCTGTCCTACAATCACGCATGTCTGTCCCTCATCATCGACCAAGCTCAACTGTCCCATCTTACAGTTGAGTATCACCTCATGATATTCCAACCAATCCATATTGATCACGATGTCATAAGATCCTAAGATCATGATGTAAATGTTGAGGGTACAGCCCGTAACCCTTCCTCCAACCTTCTGTTTCACTCCTAAAGCCATCTCTACCAAGCTAAACTCTTCCTATTCAACTACCTTTACCTTAATCCTTTTAGAGATTCACCAAAAATAAAACTCTCGGTAGCACCAGAATCTATCAAAATACTAAGGGTCTGGTCAGCGACGGTACCTGACATCTTGAGCACATTCAACTGGTGCTCTGCCTAGCGGTTATTCACCGCTGCATGAATCCGATGGGCCTTTCCCAAAACTCCCATGGTAGTGGGTCCGACTGATCCAGATATTCGGTCCTCTCCACTAGGAAGTCATGCTCGTAATGTGGCTCCTCACATTCCAACACACCTTTTTTGATCCAGTATTCCCGGTACCCAAAGTAGAAGTTGGATTCTAATAATGAGGCCAACATGAACTTGTTGACCTTAAGTTTGTTGATAAAAAGGTGTGGAGTATACTGAAGCAGCTCCAAACAAGCCTCATACTCGAGCACTGTACGGTCGGCCTGTCGTAAGGCATTGAACTCATTGAGCTAATGCTCAATGAATTCCTTTGATAGGTACCTCTCTCGGAACCATTCTTCAAATAGTTCCCATGACACCTCTTCGACGACCATGCTCAAAAGTGGCAGGAGAGTCTTCCACCATAGAACAATGCTCCCCTTCAGTTGAAATTCTGTCATTTGGACCTTCATGTTGGAGGTATAGTCGCAAAGTGAAGAAACCTTGCCATACTCTCCAACCACGCCTTGGCGGCTGCAGTGTCCAAGGCACCAAAGAACTCAGGAAATTTTGACCTTCTCTAGTTCGCAGTGAAAACTAATGGTATTGAATGGGTGCATTGTGGACTGTCAGGGGTACAGGTGTCCCGGCCTCATCTCAGTACTGAAGGTGAGTCAAGGCCTCTAACAATCTCTGGAAGGACCCTGGTCAGATGATCATCATCCCTTACAACAATCGAATCCAGCCCAAGGGGTTGTTCCTCCCCCATGGGGTTAGATTCCGAGGGTGCGAGAACTTTTGGAGGTGTCACACATCCTTCCACGACACCATGTTGAAACCTATGTGGCATCCTCTAATCAAGATCATTGCCTAGATACATTAAGGTTTTAATTAGCGCTAGGTTAAAAATCAAAGGTTTACTACAGTGGAAAGCCTAGTGATCCATAGTCGTAGGGTTGAACCTACTCTAATACCATATGTAATGACCTCATCGTTATGACTACCTGTGACACAACACGAAGAAATTTTATTTTTTTTTTGCAAGAAGAAAACAACGACCATAGTCGAAAAACGCAACTTGACGACGAACACCTAGATACAGATCAGGCAACGAACAACCACGACTCATCCCACTAACACATCATGCAATTGGATGAAACATGTGATAATATGAGATAGATATAAATGACTACCCGCCCGACACAAGCAGGACAATGCCTATGAGCTAAAGCGCAACATCAACCAACCTGACACAACGACCTAACGACCAATAACTGGAAACCTCTACAGCGTGTGAAACCAAACGTGTTAAGGTGTTAAAAACCAAGTGCCAACATCAATTACAATGAACAACGCCTACATCGGGAAGCACTGACTCTAGCCAAGTTATCATTCGCATAATTCCCTCATGTGAATGATGATTCCTTCATCAGGAATCATGTCGTCACCACGTGATGGGCCTGACAGTCACCCAAGCACAACCTAACACATCGAGACCATTAACGCAAGAAACTTTCAATGCGCTAGGAGATCACATTGACTGCCAACTCATGACGACTAACCCAAGCACCTAAACGTGACGCCAACCAGACGTAAGGGAGGTTGAAGACTATGACATTCATACAAGACATTAAAAAAATATTTATTACCCAACGGTTAGCTCAAAGTCACTATTTACACTTAAAATATCAGATAAGTACTTTCCTAAGGAAGAATTCACTAACTTTAAACTGGTACTAGTATGAACCATGTCTTTTAAATAATAAACACAAGTCTTCTTAAACTGAAACCAAATATCATTGTCCCCTAAACAAAAGATTCGTTATTTAGGAAATCTAATCGCATTCCTTAACTGAAACCAATATAATCAAATCACTACTTATACCATCCTGTCTATAATATAATGTGATAAATCCGCCATCTATCGCTATACTTTAAACTGAACCAATGTAATAATTTTTCTACTTGACCAAAACAAATATAATGATTTGTTGTCATCATATAACGTTGTCGTGCACAAATACAATCGTTGTCATCATACATCATGGTCTATAAATTGTTTATAACATTTACTGACAATTAAACTAGTTGGATTTATATATAAATCATTGTCTACTATATGTAGATAATGTCGTGTAAAGCCAAATGATGGTAAGCATGGCATTATACTGTGGTTATAAATATGTGTACAACATGATAACGCTTTCTAGAAAAGTGATAAATCTTTCTCAAAAATTGAGAGCATTGAAGTAGTTGTCTTCATATAAGTCGTTGTCTAAGATAAAAACACTAGGTGAACGCTGGGTGATAAAAACATGAAGTAAAATTCTATTGTATGTATACCTTGGTGGGTGTGAAATCAAATTGTTGTAAAAACTTGCAGTCAAAATTATATAATAAAAAAAACGCTGACATTCACCCGGTATTAACGCTAAGAAAATCACAATCGATATCTGGGAATTAACACAAAATGCATTGTCATACCCCGCATACGACGCTTACATAAATTCATTGTCATTACCACCAGGTAATTATTGAGAATTGTGGCCAAGCCATATGTATCGCTGGATAAGAATTGGTAATTAGCTGTGTAAATCGCTGAAAAGAAAGGCTACAGGAATTGGCTGGGGAAGGACTATACACCAACAATCACATAGCAGTGGTGAAGTGAGACGCTCAGAAAATTGCAAGCCATAAATGGGTGGTTATGTCGCTAATTTCGTGAGCAGGATGTGGGCATTTTATGCCATTAAATTCGTGTGCTATTGCTGGAGATTTTCTCCATCAAACTTGTGATGCACTGTCCAAGAAGTAGATAGAAACGATATCAAATGAATTCGTTGCATTAATGTAAATAATTTTCCGAGTCAGTAATATATGTAAATTCGCATAGTTAAAGGTGTTTTACAAGGAGGTAAAACGTTGTCAACGAATTGTTGCCCAACGAAGTAGCTGCCACGAAATCTAAATAGTTATCCGCGAAATGGCTATTGATAGAATAAAAATAGATGCCCAACAAAACATCAATCAAGGGAAACAAAACATCTATCAATAAAAATAGTTGTCAAGCATACTCGTTGTGGCAAAGGCCTAAAAAATCATAAGGCGAATTCGTTGTCAATAAAAAAAAAATGCAGTCTTATATAAATTAAAAACGTTGTCATCAAGTTGAAAAAAACGTAGAGAATAATTGGTATCTACACAACCATTTCTGTCAATTATCCCTCACTGTCAACTACATCAATATCACCTTCCAGAAATGGATCTGTGACTAACTATTACTCAGTCACCAAACTTGTCCATAATACAAGTAAAATCAAAATCAATACACAAGTGTAAACTCCACCATGGCTTGGGTAAGGACGCCACCATCAAACAGTAAAAATGCAGAGGTGGCAAAAACACTGAGATTAAAAGGGCGATTCGTTGGGTGAAGTAAACAACCAAAAATGTAGAGGCTAAATAAATACCAAAACACAGAGGTGAATAATTGAGATGCAATCATTCTCCTTTTTAAAATATTAGTCAATAATGTTGGGTGAATTCACTGTCAACAAATACGCAATCGCAGACACCGTAAATATGAAAACACAACACAAATAAGCAATGATAGTCGTACACAAGGAAGAATGAAAAATGAAACATTCAACATTTAATCAGTCAAGGCAGAGAAAAAGAATTGTGGGAGGGATGCAAGGATAAGCATATAGATAATCATCAAAACACAGAGACACTCAGCACAAGAAGGCACAAGGACTAATCATCAACTAGGAACAATCAACAGGGGTAGACATATGAGAAACACATCCTTCGCTCATCATCCATGCATAGGAAAACTAGGCGTTAGGATCTATAGGTCTATTAACACCGAAGTGACAACCGTCGATCTGGCTCCTAGCCAACTGCTAAGGCATGGACTGATGAGCTAGGGACGATGGCGAAGTAAAATCACAACTCATCACAAAATCACTAAAACCATAAGATGGTCATAACATGTAGGGTTCGAAGGCCAAGGGAATCAATCAACAATGAGCTTAAGGCTATGGGGGAGATTCAGTTATTCATTAAAATGCTAGTTATATCATTTTCTTTACCCAATTAAAATACAGAACTAAAAGTGTAAAGTATACTAATAGTCTACCCTACAGAAATAAAGGAATCATACCATATCCCAAGTTTCCTGCTATGAGTTGTTGTTCCGCGTGCTCCATGCAGCTCCCACTTTTTGACCGATGAGACTTCACCGGTACCTCCCAACCCACACTAGGGGTACTCTTCTTCCCCCTTAGGCACCCAAGCCACAAAGGGTCCACGCACACTAAAATAGAGAGCATCTAGCTTTCATCTCGCCTCGCAAGGTCGAGCTGCCACTCCTCACTGAGATGGGTATCCCAACTCCCACAAGCTAAGTCTGTCAAGTCTAAAATTCGGCAACGTAACGTTATGCATCATAGAAAAAATCCATCATCCTTCTCCTCCCTCCATTATATATATTTTCAAATTCCTTTACTTTCCCAAATTCCCATTTAATTTATTTTTCAACAATTTAATTCATAAAATCCTCCCCGTACATGTGTCACCCATCCCCTTCATTGCACCATAAATTAGTTTCATTAATTAATTAATTACTCCTATTTGCCTCACCCACCTAAAAGCACTCCTAGAATCGCTCCTAGGTGTCCCCATATTCCCTTACAAGATTTAATGACTTTCCCCCTTACTAATTTACCAGTTGAATTTAATTTAGAAAGTTCTTAAATGCTAGATACCTTACTAAGTTATACTTTCTTCTTTTTCCTTGTGTTTCCCCTTTCCTTTTATGTTTCCAACTTTTTCCTAGTTTCCTAATTCTTTTAAATTTCCCTCTTTCCCTTTTCATTTAAAACTCAAATTGGCAGGTGTAGAAAAATATTTTTTTCCCATTTTCCTTTTTAATTAGTAAATTTTAATTAGCATAGGTGACAAAACAATTATTTCCCCTTTTTCCCTTTTTAAATTGTATCCCCCAAAATATTTTTATAAATTAAATGAATTACTTACCCCGTTCTCGTCACATGATTAATGATGATTATCATTATTATATATATATATATATATATATATATATATATATATATATATCACAAGTATCACTTGGACCTAGACTTTATTTTCCTGGGTTGGGCGACATTTTATTAGGGAAATTGCCTTAAATCCTTCTCGTCACTTTAATAGTTCTAAGGCCATCTAGGTTCATTTATTTATTAATTAGCAATGCGACATGCCCTTTAGGACGCACTAGGTGCTCCAAGGGTGCCACTCGCCCCATTTTATTTCCCTTGCGCAACATGCTCTTTAGGACGCACTACGTGATCCAAGGGTGCCACTCATCTCTTTCTATTTTTCTTGCACGATGTGCCCTTCAGGACGCACTACGTGCTTCAAGGGTGCCACTCGCCTCTTGAATGACTTGGTAGACATCAAAAACCCCTGGAGTCAATACTTCGCCAAGTGATCTTGTGGGAGACTAAGGGCCTCTAAGGAATAAGGCCCCTTCCTTATTGTGTGCCCCTTAGAATCATCGTGAGTGATTGTCACAGTCTTCCCTCATGGCATCATGGGTCTTCTCGAACTAGGTAGTCGTTAACCTACAGTTCGAGCCCTGGTGGGAGTGCTAGTAGGTTGTGGCAGCACTTTTGTCCACACCTCTCCCTCAACATCTTTTATAGTCGTTCATGACCCCTCTACTCCATATGTGAGTCCAGTCGACAAGCTATCATCATCCTGCATCATCAACGAATCATGTCAGAAATAATATCCATAATCATATCATCTAATCAGATGCACAAATGTCATATATATACAAAAATAAAACCCAAATAGTCCACTCCCTGACTTGATTTGGAGTCTAATGGTCCCATTGATTCCTCTGCATCCTCGAGGTCCAAATCCTACACAATCAGGAGAAGCGAGTCAATAGCACCTATCTAAGTCAATGAAGAAAAATAACATATAATCCCATCCATAATGCCTCATAATAATAATCAACAGTCAATGGTATAACAATCTGGATTACGTGCAAGCAAGTTTCCTCAAGAATAAGTTTGCGCAGTGTGCACAAGAGCAGGATGTTACATAAAATCGAAAGAGATCCTACTCTGAATAAAATGAAATTTCCCTCTTAAACGTCCTCTAAAATCGAAAAAGATCCTACTCTAAATAGTTAGAGAATATCCATACAAAAATGAACTTTAAAATCCATAGGTGGATAATGTAAATGAAAATATAATTTTGATGAGCCTATACATAAACATGAGTGGATAAGGTCTTTCCATATAGCATAAATACCCATGTTGTTATACTCAATGTATTCTTCTAACTTCACGATATGTCACATAAGGACATTTTTAATTCTTCCATATACATGAGAATACACAAACATAATTGTAAAACTCTTCCTAGTTTATGAATGCAATAATTTCTGTTGGAAAAGAAACAAAGAGTGGAGGAAAAATAGAGTAAATAAACATAGTGTTTTGATACTATTGTCTATGGAAATAACATATATTTATATTGCAAACAAATTTATATTACATTCAGTGGTGTTTCACATTCTATGGTTGTAAAGAAACTTTAAGATTGCAAGACTAAAGTGATAGATGAGGGATCATTCAAGTGTTTGTTTAGGTCGATGAGTCTCAGATCTTATCTTAGTTGCTCAAAATTCTCATTTGGAAATGGTTTCATGAATATGTCTACAACTTTATCCTTTGATTTGAAAAATTCAAAATTTATTTCTTTAATCTTAACCAATTATCTTATAAAATGTTATCTTATTGATATATGTTTGCTATGTCTATGAAATACTAGATTGTTTGATGGAGATATAGAGGATTTATTTTCATATAATATTGTTGTTCCCCCTTGTTTATCCTTATTCAAATCCAAAAATATTCTTCTTAACCATACAACTTGAAAAGATGCTACATTTTCTTCCATGTACTCTGCTTCTGCTAGGGAAAGTGACACAATGGGTTGTTTATTTGAATCCCATGAAATGGATCCTAAACCAATTTGGAACACATATACAAATGGGTTCTTTCAAACATCTATAACTACTCCCCAATAAAAATGAATATACCCAACTAAATCAAAATTATCTGGTGCAATATAAAAGATTCTATGGATTTTTGCGCCATTCTGATACCTTAAAATTTTCTTTCTTACTTGAAACTGTGTTTACTTTTGAATCTCCATAAACCTGGAGATTATATTGACTACATAGACTGAATGAAGGAGGCATGGGCCCACAAATTGTTATAAAAATGGGTGTGCTCGTTTAACCATAGACAATATAGAAATATTGTCACCCAACCATAGGCACGAATGCCACCCCCGAGCACCCTGACCTTGACAGAGAGAAGAATTCTGGTAGCAAATCAATAGCCAACCAATGCTAATGCACCAAGCAGAGATAACCAAGATTGATCAGAAAATTCAACCCAAAAAGAACGAAATTACAGGTTGCAATAACTACAGCTGCAGCTGCTCCCCAGACTTGCGCACTACTAAATTTCTACAGTTTCAATTTGTGTGTGCCAAATGAGCTCTGGCACCTTATATTTATACTGCTCTCTCCAGGCTGTCTGGACTGACTTCTCTTTTTGGAGACTAAAGACTCAATATAGAATATTCTCTTTAGCCAACATTACTTCTAGGATTATGTGGAATTCTTTTAGGGTTCTTCTTGCTTCCTGGAATATTCTAATCTCATAAAAGGTCACAAGTGGATGTTAATACCTCCCGCAGCTACCATAATATCAACAAGGACTAGATGGGTAAGTGTTGAAGGCAGGTTTTGTGATCCTAAGAGATGGGCTTATGTGGCATATGTTTCATTCATTCCTGTTTGTATATTTGATATTGACTTTTCTTATTTTTATGTCTAGAGGTTCTTTTTACAATTTAGTTTGAGTAAGATATGTAATTCCTTCTGATTTTAACGTGGTGCTGACAAGTTGCACTACAAAAATTGTAAAATATTCAGTAAATAATATATATACAATGTGAGCCCTGTTTTCTAGCATGACTCTTAAGCATAGGCCTCGTACAATGGCCAACATGAGATTAGTTTATACTATCCCGCAGACACAAATTCCCTCAATCATAGACATTTTTATGGTGTTATTCTCTGAAGTACATGGCACATTATTCTTGCCTCTATTTGAGATTCTTATTTATTGTTTCTAACATTGGCTAATTACCTGGGTTATTTTTTTGTAAGAATTTATAGATGGATACAAGATTTAGACATGTGATTGTTTGAATGGTGAAAATTGCTAGGAGGAGTCTTTGCATGGTTGAGTGACTTTATGCACATAAACTAATTAAATTTTCACTTGCTCAAGGAAAAATGAAATGGATTAAATGGGAAATTTGGCATCTAATAGGGTGATTATATAGATTCCATAATATCCAAACCTTATTGTTCAAAGAAGAGAAGAATTTGTATCTTGATGATAACTTAGGACTCTAGTATCAATTATCAACCCATCATAACAAACTCACATATGAAGATACCTAATCTAGATGGATTTTTTCATTAGATTTTATAGTTGTATTCCTCATATTGCAAGCTAAGGGATTGATTTTGTTGATGAACCATGGTAAGAATGTCCATGATGTTTTATTGCTTTCAATTTAATATGTGTTCATGATGTTATGCTATCTTAAAATACTATAGTATTTATATGTGATTTTATGTGATTACATCTAATCATGTTGATCAAAGGCTATGTCTTTGATAAATATGTGTTGAGGTTATATTTCTTATCTCGTGACATGATGACATCATGGAATTGCATGGAATTCTTTATGCTAAGATGTTTTATGATGACATGCATGAGCATGTGGTGATGGAAATGATGTTGTATTCTCATGATAACATGCAAGTGTTAGCATGTAGATTATTTGACAATGATGATGTATTGTCATGATAACATACAAGTGTTATCATGTGGATTATTTCTTTGAGATGTTAATATTATGACTAATTCTTTGATTGCATGTTGTGAGGTGGTAATTGTTAGGTTATACATTGGTGGAACAAAAGGGTCGGTTTATTTGATGATCTCATGGGAGCCCATAACCATGAATGAGAATATTACAAATAACATGTTATAGGTTGGGGAAAATGCGATAAACTATTTATTCCAATAATTATTATGCCTTGTATTTTATTTTTTATTTCTAAGTCCTAAAGAATGGCTAGAGTGTTTCTCTCCAGTGGTGTTGTGGGCATGGACTTCGATGCCTCCAATTGTAACTCATAGTTGTTGAAGGAGTTTAGTTCATCCTATTGATATGCCTGATGTACATGAGTACCGATATATATGCTTGTTTGGGAAGATGAGGTATTTTTCCTTGGTTATCTGGATAGATTACTAGGCTTTAAGCCTGGTTCCAAAAGTCAGGAAGAAAATATAGATATTACTTGTGCTTCCCCGATGTTGTGATGTGGAATTTTGATGCCATCTATGGTCACTTGGGTGGATTTATACTAGTCCAACATAGGGAATTGAGGAAGATACATGAGATAACAAAGGGTGTTGTGGTGGAGTTGGTGAGATAAATAAAAACCTATAACCACATAATCAATGTTAATTTCAGGATGAAGTTCCTTGAAGGGAGGGAGTATGTCATGCCCCATATTATTATTATTTAAATGTAACATCCAGGTCTTGCATGCACTGAGCGAAATTATTCTTTGAGGACACTTGCATGCAAGTGATCCGGGTTATTATACTATTGGTTGCTTTGATTATGATTATGAGATGTTGTGGATTTGATGATATGTTATTTTGATGTATTTACATAAATAGGTGGTATTGAGTGGGTTCTCCTAAGTGTGCAGGACTATGGACATTGAGGATGCAGAGGCATCGATGAAACGCCTTGGACTCTGGATTGAGTTAGGGAGTGGATTGTTAGGGTTTGAATTTTGTTGATGTGACATATGTACATATGATTAGGTGTTATGATGATTGATTATTATTGTTGAAATGATTCATTGATGGATGCAGGCTGACGATAGCTTGCCAACTAGACTCACATTTGGAGTAGAGGTGTTACACATGACAACTAGAGACCTTGAGGGAGAGGTGTGGTAGCATCCCTTCCACATCCTAGTAGCACTCTCGTCGTGGCTCGAACTGTAGGTTAACAATTACCTAGTTCGAGAAGACCCACGATGTCGTGAGGGAAGATCGTGACAGTCACACACGATGATTCTAAGGGGTGCACAATAAGGCATGGGCCTTATTCCTTATAGGCCCTTAGTCTCCCACAAGATCACCTAGCGGAGTATTGAATCCAGGGGTTTGACATCTACCAAATTAATTCAAGAGGCGAGTTGCACCCTTGGAGCACATAGTGTGTCTTGAAGGGCGCATCACACAAGGAAAATAGAAAGAGACGAGTGGCACCCTTGGAGCACGTAGTGCATCTTGAAGGTCACATCGCACAAGGAAAACAAAAAGATGTGAGTGGCACCCTTGGAGCGCGTAGTGCGTCCTAAAGGGAACATCGTGATTTTAACTGGTAAGTGAATAAACCTAGTCGGCCTTAAAATGAATGATGTGATAAGGAAAGTTTAATGACTAATTTTTCCCTTAAGAACGGTTGCCAAACCTACTGAATTAAAAACCTAGATCTAAGTAGAACCTTAGAACAAAAAAAACAACAACAACTATTTAGACGTATACCCAGATTAAAGTGGGAATTTTGATTCCCTAAGGTTCTTTGTATAAAATTTTAATTCACTAAGGTTCTTTGTATAAAATTTTAATTCACTAAGGTTCTTTTATAAAATTTTAATTTACTAAGATTATTTTTATAAAATTTCAATTCACTAAAGGTTCTTTTATAACTAATAAGAGAAATTCAAACATTAATTAAAAATAAATAAATAAAATTA
>SNQJ01S0095941.1:18827-31713 GCA_010110895.2 Picea sitchensis
AGCAGACCTCTACATTCTCCTCACCAAGTCTTCCTTCTATTCACCTTTAATCCAACTTACTGACTGAAGTTGAATCAAGGCCTCATCTGCCTGTGCATACTAGTCCAGTTTTCTGAGTTAAAGCGATATCATCTTGATTCTGCACCCATTCGACACCCCTTAAATTATTCATTGTGACATACAAACTGGTTGGTACTGGGCTTACCTCCCATGCAATCAGGAGGTGACTTCTAGTGCTAACAGGAGGTAGAAAATCGATCATATCCACCCCTTAGTTAACTATCTATATTGGCCATGGAATTCACCACTTCGCCTCAGTTCTTTGTCTCATTTCTCTGCTCGAGAATTTGGTTTTGGTCCAGTCGGTTCTCTCTGGCCTCACGCGTAGTTTTCTTCGACCTCCAAGCTCCACCATGTCGAGAGAGAGGGAGAGGAAATCCTAGGCAAGGTCCTGCCTGGTACAGTCATGCAACAAGGAAGAGACGCCTGCATAATTTGGAGAGGTCTTTGTCCATCGCCCGGACTCATCTAATTGTGTGGCCACATATGCCTCCAATGGCCTTCATGGAGGAGGAATTCTCGAGGGAACCAATTCATGTTCCACCAGAATCCCTCCTCTACACAGTCTCAGATGCCCATATTCACCCCAACACCAATGTTGTTGTTACATGAACAACGATAGCCATGGATGGCACCACTTACATCATTCAGGAGGAACTCCCCACCGTTGAGCCTCCACCGCTAAACCCAGTTGAGGATTGTGACCAGACTCCACCCAACCTCGTCAGCCCGAAGCAACTGGAGCTTATTTTTTGTATCAAAGGTATGGAGAAACTCCATCGATGCACCCTCATCAACAGTTGCATCAACATGTTTTTCGATGCCTTTTCAAACACACCAGCAAAGTAGAGGTGTCTGACCTACGCGCAGCCCTACGTGCTCAAGCCCAGCGATGACATCCTTCACAATGGCTCTTCAGATGGCAGGTTCCATTGTTCTCACATCCCTCCTAATGTTTAATTCTACACAGTTCTTTGAGCCTCACTAGCACAGTGATGGAGTTTTTTTCTTGTCAACGTGTACTCTGTTTAGTTTTTTTCCTAGTTTTAATTTCCAGAGTTTGTTAGTATGTCTAGTTTAGCTAGACAAATTTGTCAACACTACCAACCACCACCTGCTTTGGTTTCCAACAAAATGGCATGGCAAGTGGCGACTTCCCTTTTTGGCCGAAAGCATAATAGACTACCACTTGTTTCGGTTTCCACTAGTTTAACGAAACATGTAGCATGCTAATGACATATATCAATTTTATATAGGGAGAGTGTATTAATAAGGAATTACCCCTTTTTTATTTACAAAAACAAAAATATTCTTCACGGACCTTTCAAATCTCAGGCTAATCAAAAGCACAATATATAAATACAATCCAATATAATCTGCTATTCACGTGCTAAGATAATTGCTTACTTGAAGAATTGTTTGAGCTTCATGTTTGCTTCGGGTCAACGGCATAGAATGGGGTTTGGTCGTTTCATGATGGACATGATATGTATATATTTGCAAGGCATTCATATTAATTGAAGAGTCATTGTGAGATAAAACAGATGAAGAGCAATCTCTTTACTTTTTGGATTGGAGAGATGCAATGTCACCCTCAATCTCCTTTACTTGATTTTCCAAGTGATGTATATATGTCATGGCATCCTTCACGATAGATTCCTTGTCCATCTGCTAGTATATATATAAACTAATTAATTAGGTGAAAAATGTTTTAATTGTTCAAACATTGAAACTTATAAAAATGGTGATGGCTGCAACAGTCTCCAAGTCAAGGAACGTAACAGATTAAGTTTGTAGATGTATATATGTCATGGCATCCTTCACGATAGATTCCTTGTCCATCTGCTAGTATATATATAAACTAATTAATTAGGTGAAAATGTTTTAATTGTTCAAACATTGAAACTTATAAAAATGGTGATGGCTGCAACAGTCTCCAAGTCAAGGAACGTAACAGATTAAGTTTGTAATCCCATTGCATTGATATGAATACGAGGTCAGTTTGGGGTGGGTGAAAGCGTGCTCTTGCAATAATTTAGGTTCATCTCATATTCAAATATTTAAATTAAGTTTGAATTAGATTGCAGATATATTTGAAATTAAGTTTGAATTAGATTGCAGATATATTTGAAATTAAGTTTGAATTAGATTTTCATATGTCTGGTCGATCTTCCAATTTTAAGGAACCTTGACCGGTTATGACAAGGCGAAATGGCAGTGACAAGCAACACTGAAAAAAACAGTATGCCAAAACAGTGAGAACTCTAACTCTGATTGTAATCCTAAGAAACAGCAAAGAAAATGATTCTTTCCAAAGCATATAACAGACCTCGTGGAAGCGACTCCTCCACCTTCACCTTCCTGCAGAATGACTTCCAACTCCATTTGCTTCTCGGCCTCGGCTCGATGGTAACCTACGCACCTGCACAATGACATCCAATTCCACTTGCTTCTCAGTCTCAGATCAATGGTAACCTGCAAGGTTAAAGCATAAAAATGTTGGCACAAAGAGAGATATACGCATGGTTAATTGAAACATTGACACCATGCTTTTAATTGAAATGTTGACGCGGATCCTGACACTTCACATCCACACCCCAGCCATGAATAGTAATTTTTACTGTGATTTATATTAAAAACACATGGACATCTGGTAAAAAAATAATGGCGGCGCCTAGTAAAAAAATGAAATGAAATCATATTAAGACATTTAAATTTAAATGCAGTAAAACACTTTTGAATCAGTCATTGTTATAGACCACTTTTAATCATCATTTTTAATGATGAACAAACATTTTTTTGTCATGCAAAGAAGTTAATGTTTGAAATCACAATCTTTCATTTATTGTGATGACTAAGAATATTCAAAGCATAGGAAATTCAATTTTTTTCATATAATTAAAAAATAAACAAAATTTTATTTTGATTAATTCTATTTTTAAAATATATATATTCTTATAAACAATCTTTTATTAATTAAATAAAATTATAATTGATTATTTTTTCACTAAAAAACGAATTATCAATTTGATATATCATTTTAAAGAAAATATTAAAATATATATAAATTATAAACTAGGGACGAGTGACGATATGATCACGACAATGTAAAACGATTAGTATTATGAAGAAATGAAGCTTCATATTTGATTTTCATTTGCAATTTTATTAATTAAATGGATTATAATTTATTTTCATCTAACTTTAATAGTCAATAAAGTTAACTTTAAAACGTTCGTCACTTCTTTTGCCGTCAACGTTCAATCAACACGTGACATATCAAATACTTCAATATTCAATACGTTCAACTTAAAGGAACATTTTCCATATTCAACACATTCCACATAAAGAAACCTAAAAACGAACACTTCCCAAATTTTATAATAAACATCCAAAATATTGTAATACAGTGTAATTGACTCAATATTGTAATAGTTTAATTTAAGTTATAATTTATTACAGCGTAATTGACTCAATATTGTAATACAGCGTAATTGACTTCAATATTATAATCAACACATGACATATCAATTACTTCAATACGTTCAACGTAAAGGAACTTTTCCATATTCAACACATTCAATATAAAGAAACTTAAAAAATGAACACTCTCAATTTTTTCACCAAAAAGCAGTCTCAATTTAAGAATCAAGTGAAACTATAATAAATACATATATTTTCAACATTTTATTTTTTGACTTTATAATTTCCCATAAAAACAAAAATTTCAAGTACCTTAACTACAAACTATATGTATCTATATCATTCTTGAAGATGACTTACTGTCTTATTTAGTACATTATCATAACATTGACTTGTATCCAAGAATAATGGCTGTAAAAATCATATTGTAAACACACTCAAATTTTATAATAAACATCCAAAATATTGTAATACAGCATAATTAACTCAATATTGTAATAGTTTAACTAATTTGGATAGTTTAATTAATCAATTTAATATTTAATGTTTTGCATACTATTTACTTTATATTTTTTATTTAATAATAATAATACTTTATAACCCAATATTTATTACTTACCATTTATATAAAAACACCAAATTAAATTAAATTTATTTAATATAGTATGAAATTTAATTATTAAAATTGGTTTTGATTAGCACATTGTTCATTAAGGGAGTTAGATGTTGTAATAAGATCTAAGTGGAAGTCCTCCATGATTGTTTTAAATGTTTAATGTTTCTGAGTTTTAGTTGAACATTAAGCACCATGTAATGTTTTAATCATTGGCTCACTATTTTATGTATTATGTTTCTTCAATATATATTATTCATCATTAAACATATAAGATAAAAGGGCACTAAGCTAACAATTGACTAATTGCACGGTGGTTAATGTTTCAAATTTCAATGGAAATCTTAATTCTTGAGAATACCTAAAGTTATTAAAATATCATTGTAGTTTGATTTGTATTTTAAATAGACATGTGGCATCTAGTGGTCAAAATTGAACCATTCCTAGCCCTTCCAAGGGGTTCAAACCAGTCCTAGCCCTTCCAAGGGTTCAAACCCATCCTAGAAGGGCAATTCAAAAATCACCCTTAAACAAATGTCATTTAAGAAAAACAACAAATATCATAAAATGTCAAAAGAATGGTTAGATTTTCAATAACCCATCAATGTCCTCACCTATAATGTTTGATAAATGAGCATTTGTTCATCACACAATACTTGTCTTTGACATCTAAACACTAAAAACTACTCCCATCCTAGTTGACTCTTATCTATTCTTTGATAGGGTGTACCCTTCTACGGCATTAAATCCATCACATAGCTTACACTTAGATAAATATCCTACCACCATATTGGTGTATGCACCATTGTATGTCACTTAATGAAAGCTTCCAAAGAAGCTTAGACACCTTAACATTGTGAAACCCCACTTAAAGTCATGTGTTATAATAATTGTTGATTCTTTTCAATATGGTAAATGACATCACATGTAGTTTGCATACTTCATGTTTTTTAATCCCATGGTAGCCATATTGCCATTTTCTTTGTTATATTTACCTCCTACACTCTCCATAATGCCATTTTCTTTGTTAACTTGCCCCACTATTGGCTCCCAAGAAAACCAAACACCAGTCACAATTATGAATGTAAACTGCAAATGACATTAAGAGAGAGAGTGAGTAGAGACCATTGTGGCCACACAAATTTGTCGCTAAATGCCACCTAAAGAGTGTTAACAGACAAGTCATCTCTTTCATGTTCACTATTCCTCACCAATAGTATTGAACATGCTCATTCATAGTTATTTTATTGAATTCATAACACTATTTGTTTACCTATTAAAATTGATGACATGGTTATAGCATTGATATCTAATATGATTATTATTTAAACACATCGGTAGGCCTCTCAACCACTTAGTATGCAATTCATGGCATCCCCACTAATATAATAGATAATGGAAACAAACATATAATTAAGACTTATATATAAAACCCCACCCACTAATCTTGTATATTTAATAAGCTCTACCATAACGATAAAGCATAGTTTTGGTTTGTTTCATTTATAACTTTTTATTGATTATATTTGGGATTAAAACTCTATTAATCTTGGTGAAATTTCTAATTTGTATGTTTTTTATGAAGTTTAGATATGAACTTGCAAAAAATAAACCTTTTTTAACATCACAAAACCTAAAATTGGGATTACAACAATGACAATTGTGATTATACTCATTAAATTTATAGCATTATCAAATCTTTACTACTTTCTTCTCCAAAATGATCATTCCCATTTTCTTGATTCCATGTATCTTTTCATCATTTTCACTTTCTTCTTGATGCTTGCATATCGACATTAGAAGGTGATGGATACTTGAACATTTTGAGATCTCATCTCTCACATCTCTCTCATCCCAACCCCAAGATGAAGGAGACATATCATCTGTAGCATTAATGCTTGGAAGACCAATTTTGAAGGTGGTTGAAATTCTTAACAAAACCTTGGAAGAAGGTAAAATAATTTTGATTATCATAGAATGCATGCATTAGGGATTATGATCTAACATCCCTATTTCAATGCATGGTTTGAGGGATAAAGTGAACAATCAATATCTTTAATAAAAATAACATACTTGGTGGTCTGATGAATAATTTCCTTTAGTTTTGTGTTGTGTGTGGATCTTAGGAAGCCCCAAATCATACACATCTTAACATGAATAATAAACAATGATGCAATCATGTTAGATTGTCATGTTATACATGTCTTATGTAAGTAGGGTCTCTTCCTTACTTTTATAGTTCTTTGATATAATTATCACACTATGAGGATTCCAAGAAAACTCAAAAAATAAATAATTTTATTATCATCAAATGCATGCATTAGGGCCATATGATCTACTTCACTCTTTCATGCATTTTCATATGTTTTGAGAGATTAAGTGAACCATAAATATCCTCAACAAAAATATCATACTTGGTGGTCTTATGAGTAATTTCCTTTAGTTTCCAAATCAGTTCTTTGATATAATTATCATTGTCTCATGGGGATTCTAAAAATCAAATATTGCTTCCAAATCATTTCTATTATCATCAAATGTATGCATTAGAGGTTATGATCTAACATCTCACTCTTTCAAGCATTTTCACATGTTTTGAGAGATAAAGTGAACAATCAATATCCTTAATCAAAATAACATACTTGGTGGTCTTGATGAGTAATTTCC
Organism: Picea sitchensis; assembly: GCA_010110895.2. NCBI lineage: Eukaryota > Viridiplantae > Streptophyta > Pinopsida > Pinales > Pinaceae > Picea > Picea sitchensis. The sequence goes on from SNQJ01S0095941.1 coordinate 25,588, forward strand.
TTTAGTTTCCAAAGTCGTAAGTTCTTTGATATAATTATCACACTTCTATAGATTCTAAAACTCTCAAAGAAGGTCAACCATTTTATTATCATCAAATGTATGCATTAGAAGTTATGATCTAACATCTCACTCTTTTCACATTACATGTTTGAGAGATAAAGTGAACCATAAATATCCTCAAGAAAAATAGCATACTTGGTGGTCTTGATGAGTAATTTCCTTTAGTTTCCAAAGTCGTAAGTTCTTTGATATAATTATCACACTTATGAGGATTCTTAAGAAAAACTCAAAAGAAGTCAAATCCATTTTATTATCATCAAATGTATGTATTAGAGGTTATGATATAACATCTCACTCTTTCAAGCATTTTCACATGTTTTGAGAGAAAAAAGTGAACCATAACATTCTCAAGAAAAATAGTATATTTGATGTATCTCTCGATGAATAATTTCCTTTAATTTCCAAATTCATAAATTCTTTGATATAATTATCACACTTATGGGGATTCTTAAAAAAACCTCAAAAGAAGGTCAAATCATTTTTATTATCATCAAATATATGCATTAGAGGTTGTTATCTAACATCTCACTCTTTCAAGTATTTTCACATATTTTTAGAGATGAAGTAAACCGATAATATCCTCAATAAAAATAAAAATAGCATACTTATGTTATTATGACTCAATTTCCTCTTTAATTTCCAAATTCAAATTTTGACATAATTATCACACTTCAGATGCTTAAAACCTCAAAAGAAGGTCAAATCATTTTTATTATCATCAAATATATGCATTAGAGGTTATTATCTAACATCTCACTCTTTCAAGTATTTTCACATACTTTTAGAGATGAAGTAAACCGATAATATCCTCAATAAGTATTTTCACATACTGTAACTACTTTGCCCAAAGGGGCACGCGCTAAAGGAAGGCACCCTGACGTGCCGTCGCTGTGGAAGAGATGGAGAAGTACCCGGCACGGAATCATTAAGTCAATGTGTTACTGCAATTGTTCTGGCTGTGACGAATTTCAGAAGATTGGATCAAATCCGGACTCCGCACTAACTTTGCATCATCCCCAACTTTTTGCTGACTAATACCTTTGACCATAAGCCTTCCACCTAGTGCACTGACTGCGCCTTCCAGGTTCATTAACTATTAATTCAACTGAGTGCGCCTTCCAGGTTCATTATTGCAGGACTTCCTTCGTTCCCATATACTTCGCCAATTCGAGGTTTCTCGAGCGTTGCCATATAATTTAGTCTCTTGATATGAATGCCTGTGGAAGAAGCAATTTGAAGAGAGGTATCATGCAGCAGAGCCTGTTCTTGTGTTTTATATTTTGGCTTACTACGGCAGCAATTAAGTCGGAGGCATTGAACATGTCAACCGAAGCTTGTCCGCTGAACATAACCGCGGAGCTTGACGCTCAGACATGGCTGCTACGGCAATGTTCTCTGCCCGACAAATCTCACTGTTGCCAAGGCATCAACGATTTAATCAAGATCCTTCACTTTTCATGGATGCACTTCAATCGTTCATTCCTCTTGCCCATCAACAACATCGCGACTTTATGTTTAAATGAATTGCAGAAGCAAGTAGAAGCCCGGACCGGGATCGGAGCCGAGATGTTCAGGAGCTGCAACGTGAAGCCTAAAAGCTTCGTCTGCGATCCAGGCACCTGTCTCGGTATTGACAATTTAGTGAGCTTCGAGAGCAAGGTGGATCCAACAGGCATGAAGCTGAATTGCAACGGATCTCGCCCGGATGCTTTTCAGTGCAATAAATGCTTAAGGTCGATGGGGATGGCGATCCGTTCGCTGAACAAAGAATCCGGAGAAAAATCGAATTGCCCAATGTTTGTGCTCATCTATGTGGGAGGAGGCATCAATAGTTACGACGGTCTAGGTCCGGACGCCTCTGCCTGCCTCCTCAGCGTACAGAATTTAACGAGATTGGCAACCCTTCCGCCACCGAACAGAGGAAATAGAGTTATGAAGTGGTATATTTTAGCCATAATTCCTGCAGTGGGAATATTGATCCTTGGATTGGGTATCTGCCTGTGTTTAAATCGGCGAAAGTCCCGTCTCCGGAAATCGAAACGGATGAAATTTATGCAAAGATACGAATTGTTGAGCTCGACCACGCGATTGTCATTTTTCAGCCTGTCGGAGATCAAAGATGCCACGGGGAATTTCGCGGCGTCGAACGTGATCGGCGAAGGAGGTTTCAGCATTGTCTACCGGGGAACACTGCCAAACGGATCGCCGATCGCCGTGAAGAGATTAAAGTACTCGACGAAGATCAAAGGAGACGCGGATTTCAGCCACGAACTGCGTGTCATCAGCGGGATTAAGCACCGCAACCTGCTTCCTCTCAGAGGCTACTGCGTCGAATTCGACAAATACGGGCAGGTTAGAGAGCAGCTTCTTGTTTCTGATTTCATGGAGAACGGCAGTCTGGCAGACTGTCTCTTCAATCTCAATAGATCAACATGGCTGTCATGGCCCGAGCGGTACAAGATTGCGGTGGGCATAGCCAGGGGACTAACTTATCTGCACGAATTCGCCAAACCTGCCATCATTCACAGGGATGTAAAGGCTGCAAATGTGCTTCTGGACGGCCATCTCAACGCTCGTAAGTGACTTCAGGTCTGGGCTGGCTGGAAGAAAGAAGAAGAGGAGAATAGCCACTACAGCACCAGGACTGTTGGGACGCTTGGTTATGTGGCGCCCGAATACGCTCTCTACGGTCATCTGACCGACAAAATCGATGTATTCAGCTTCGGCATCATACTGCTGGAGCTCATAACTGCGCGGAGGGCTCTGGATTCGACCTCTGGTGTTCTAGAGCACTTTCTTATATCGGACTGGGTGGTCGACATGACGCAGAAGAACCGGGCGGAAGAGGTTATCGACATGAGAATTCACGATTCTGGAGACAGGAAGACAATAGATAAAGTTTTATTGTTGGCACTTCAATGCGCCCACCCGAGGGTTGTGTCGAGGCCCTCAATATCTGAGGCATTGCTCGCGCTTGAAGCTCTATCTAGCCCATTGTCGGGTGCCACAGAAATCCCATCGGAATTAGAAGCTTACAACAACAGCAGAGGTGACTTTTCTTGGTTTCTATCTCCCGGGGGTCGCACAGACGAGAGCCTGAGTGATTGGAGTAATTCTTCGGGCTGAAGATGAACATATGATTCAGGTTTGGTATGACAAGCACTAACAATTCTCGATCTCGACATGATAAAGAGAAAATTTCTATAAACTCTATATGCCTATAAATCATTTACTTTAGTTTTTTAATGTATAGGAAATAAATCTTTATTCTACAAATAAATAAAGAGAAATTGAAGATTGTGCCAAAGAGTATAAAATATTTACTTTGTCATTCAGTTTTTTATTATTATTCAAATTAGAGGATTTTTTTTTGAAAACCAAGTAAATGCGACACATACTCTGTGTAAAGAAATAAGAGTAAGAAACACTTAATCTAACATGCTACACTTACTCTATTGGTATGGCTGCTGAGTTTTGTTAGGAAGTTAAAGCTATATTACATTAAAATAAAATATTAATATTTATAAAGAATAAGTGAAATTAACAACAAAGTAAAGTTTACTAAAGTATATATATCTATTCTCTTCTAAATTTGAATTTGTGATTTTTCAAAAAAAAAAAAACACATATTCTTAATTATTAAGTCTCATTATAATAGTTATATATGAAATCCAAACCAAAAATTAAAATAATTATGAATACTTAAAACTTATAATAATATATTATTTTATTTATAACAACCATCTATAAATATAAAAAATATTAAAAAAAAAAAAAAAAAAAAAAAAAAAAAAAAAAAAAAAAAAAAAATTATAATAATATATTATTTATTTTATAACTTTTTAAAAACAAAAATCATAATAATTATGTCTAAAAGGTGTATACTATTGGAGATGGGCACAATTAATGATCTTTTATTCTTATTTAACTTTAAACCCTATTTTGATGGCTATGCATTGAAGATGCTCGCATATTCTTAGTAGTCCTCCAAAATCAATGAGTGAGATTTATTATTGATAACTTTTTTGCATTTTTATAAATGTATCCGTTAACTTATTGTTTTTTAACATTTACTAATCATATTAAGAAATCACTAACACTATATGATTGCCACTTAAATAATTAACCTTTGAAATTCTTCAACCTGCCCACTTTCTTCCATGCATGAGCCCGAATTTCACTCTGAAGTTTTTAACCTAATGCTTTTACCGAATTTTTTAAAGCTAGAATTTTTTTTTATTAGTCTTCTTTCGAAGTCTAGTTATTCTATGATTTAAGAAATAAAATTGAAAAGATCCACGTAGTAGTAGCTACACATAAGATCACTTATGTGAAAGTTTTCAAAACTTTAATAAAATAATTTGACAAATAAAATAAATTATACATGTTAAAGGAAACTCAAATTTAAAATAAAAACAAAAATGAACAAACTTAATCCTATGCTTAAAAATAACCACTAATCTAATGAAGATCAAATTATATAATTAATTTCCAAAATCTGATCATACATAACTCATTACTTTTATAATAAAATAAACAATAACCACTAATCTAATGAACATCGAATTATATAATTAATTTAAAAATCTGATCATACATAATTCTAATTACTTTATAATAAAATAAATTGATAAAAAATTATATTTATTATTACAATTTTAATTTTATTTTATATTTGAATTAATATAAATTTATAATAAATATGAATTTATATTAAATATTTGAAAAATATATATTTTTACAGAAGGAGCGTAGTGCTGTGTGAGCAAGACATTCAATTCTTCGTAAATTGTAATGGTTTCTACTCTTTCTGAAGCGTCTCATCCATTGTTTACCTTCCCATAATCATTTCTTAATCAAGAAATTTGATCACGGTAATGTTGATTTTTGTAAGGAGCGTGGCTATTCGGCTGGCAGCCCAGTTTCTGAGAGCTTGTTTCTCTTCAATCACGTTTTAGATAAAAAAACCATGAAAGGAAAACCCCGTCGAAGCTGCTGAAGGCTGGACGACTCAATTCTTTTTTCAATCTTTGAAAAATTGCGGTTTTCAGTTAAGAAATGACGTTTAGTGATTTCGCTCGCTGGCTGTGGCGTCGTCGGGAGTCAAACCCTGGACCTCGGCTCTCTGGTTCTTTCCCAGTGAAGGCGACACCCCATCAGCCGTCTGTTTCTTTCCTGCTGAAACCGAAATCCACTGAGCAGCACGACACCGGGCGAATCCCCTGAGCAGCACAGCGCCAGGCAAAGAGCAACGAGACATGGCTGCAGACGGTTCAACGAAGTCAACTGACGACGAGTCGACACGGAAATCGATGGGTTCATGGTACCGACAGATGGAGCAGATTGGATGTCTTTGTTCCGATTCCGACGACTCCGCGGCCAAGCCCACAATAACTGATAAAAGTTTACTACCAATCAAACTTTAAATAAATAAAATACAAACTATATATGAAACTTATTTAAAAGTCAAATCTTGACCCATATAAACTTTAAATAAATAAAATCCAAAAGGAGTAAGCTAACTCGGTGGCAAAAAAGGAGTTTCACTTTTCAATGAAAAAAGGCTTTGAATTGGACCAAATTTTCAGGGGTAGGTTTGAGTTTATCATGGATCAAAGCTCCTTGTATTTCATAACTTCTAGAAATTTTGTCCCATTTTAAACCAACCCAGATGAGCAGAAAATCAATAAAAGTTTTGGATTGACAAAAAATTTAAAAGCCTACCACCCAAAAACCTATCTGAAAAGTAACTCCAAAGAGAGGATTACTCCCAAATTAACCCACTCCAAATCTTATATAAAAATCAACCCTCGACTCATATATCCTATATAAAAGTCAACCCTCGACTCATATCCTATATAAAAGTCAACCCTCGACTCATAACCTGATCTTATATAAAAGTCAACCCTCAACTCATATCCTGATCTTATATAAAAGTCAACCCTCGACTCATATCCTGATCTTATATAAATCTTATATAAAAGTCAACCCTCGACTCATATAAGATCAGGATACTCATTCACATAGTGTCCTAGCTAAATAAAACGGACTAATAAATACTGTACC